>JAIUCV010000151.1:1800000-1996269 GCA_026724425.1 Erythrophleum ivorense | reverse complement strand
TGAAGTTCGAGATGGTAGGATTCCTTTATCCACGACCCACCCAAAGGTTAGTGTTTTGAAATCCGGTTTTAGAATATGATTTTGCTAATCATGTGTGAGAAAGCTAGAAGATTTAAAACTCAAATTGGTTATTGAGTAAGCATTCTTTAGGCTATCTTTTCGTAAGCAGTCATTCGTTATTTCGTACACATAGTTAGAGGCACAAGGTGTATGCATAACCAGGTTTATAAAAATAGTATTTCAAGGATTCGAAGAGCACTTCTCAGGATCGCTTATGATCAAATACGTTTCTTATTGTAATTTTCGTCTATGGGTGCTTACTTCTTTGGTATATGCTAAGTGCTAATCTCATACTTGCATTTGGCTAGGTAAATAGAATTTGAATTAACTTTCTGTGTTGATATGATTTTTAAGGTTGCCTAAAATCTAACTGTTCATTAAGATTTAACTCAGAGAGGACGAAGAAAGCAGAGAAATAATTAAAAAAATTAATTAATTAGTATTGTATTTCAGTAAATGATTAAAAACATTTCTTGCAAATTTAGATATGATTGACTTAATAGGCTTTGCTTGAGGTGGACCATTTCTTATTTTGGTTTGCTTTATGTGTATCGAGTCAGTCTTCATTTTAATCTCAATGCACATAATTGGTGATTATATTATTTGATGAGTCACACAACCAGGTTTGTGTTTATGAGCAAAAGATAGAGCACATATCTCACCATGGATACATTATGATCATGGTTGACATGTTCTCATGAAATTCAGCGGGCACAGAAGATAATTGATTTCAGAAATACTAATAGGAGTTAGGATGAATCGTAATTGGAAAGACAAAGTTGATGAGTGCTACTTAATTGGAAAGACAAACTTATCTTCTCATATGCACTAAAACACCAATATATTACTTATTACAAAGAAAGCACCGCGTATGCTTATGCTATCAGTGACCTATACCGTTTTCTCTTATGCTTATCCGGGTTCCAGGCAGGTTTTTCCTCTTGGATGAGTCGTTCTTGGTTGACAACATGCTGACGTCGAGAGCAATGTGAGTGGGTTCTTTTGTTAGAGTCAAATTTTATATATTAGAAGGTGAGTTCTCTTGGTCTCTTTCTGTTCCTTTACTTCATTCACGATGCATAGTGGTAAATCAACAATCATCATCAACGGAAAAGCCATCATTATGTTCATGAAAATTCATCAAATCTAAGGAGTGGAAAGACTGGATGCAGTGTCACCATCCCAGATCCGGCACTTACTCTTTCATCCACAGAAGAATATCTAATGAAACGGTATATTGTTATGTATACTCTTTCTTTTACGGTATATGCTATAAATAAAATCTTTTTTTTGTCAAGCTCTAAGATTTCCCTCCTGGGATCCCAAACGATAAGAAAAAAACTACCGTATACAACGAATACAACTATGCCTATACAACTTACCGAAGATGCCTAGGGTCAATCAAACGGTAACACAAGCCAATCAATCTTACACTATGCACAATTATTCATTAAAAAAGGAGGAAGCGCACAAAAAAAAAATATCATACACAAAAATGAAACAAACATAAAGATACAAACTATATACACAGAAAGACGGGTGGGGCTAAATATGGCTTTAACGTGGAGTAAATAACGGACCATTAAAACTTTTACACTTCATAACAAAATTACAAGAAACAAACACAATAACTTGGTTGTATCGAATATCAGTTCTAACCCAGATTGAGCACATCACAAATAAATAACAACCAAAACCTTCTTAGATATATTTTGCGAAATACATGGTTAACATGACAATGGTCTAAACTTTTTTTACTAATTAAGGCTTTCAATACAACCCGCGCTACTGCCAAATACATGGTTAACATGACAATGGTCTAAATTTTTAGTAACCAAAACCCGGGCGTAGCCCGGGATATCCCCTAGCCCACAAGAAAAGAAAAAAACGTAACGCATTTCAACAAGAGAAATCAAATGTGACTATCAGTGACCAATCGCATAGAAAACTTATTCAGGTTAAAGCCAAAAACTTTACAGAAAAGTAAAGACTTTTGAGACTACGACGAACCCTCTTCATTGTTCAGAATCTTTAATCTGTTTCTTGCTCGTCTTTGCGGTGAAAATCGCCATCAGATCAGCCACAAGCTCCTTGTCATGGTGCTTCCTCACATACCTGTCTAAGAAAGCTTCATTCTTTATCGCCAACACAGGCGACATTGGTGGGAGTTCGCTTCCGAGCAATCCTTTCGCCATGAGGGCTTTGATTACGTTACACCTCGGGATAGTCCTCTTCTCCAAGCTGTATCCAAGCACTGCAGGTGTTGAAACTACAGCCTTTGGTGGCCAATTCATCTTCTTCACCAGAAACTCAGTCTTCTTCTTCACCATCTCTGAAGAATATCCAATGCACTGAGGCTGGCTCTTGACCATCATCGTGAATTCGTCTCTGCTGAATCCTAAGCCTAGAAATGTTTCCATGGAGTTTGATATGTTCTTCTCCGAGAGTGAAAGACAGTATGGCCATTTCTTGAACATTGCCCATACATCATCCACAGCAAAGCCTAACATTTTATAGACTTGGACTTTCTCTTCTATTGCTTTCTTGCTCACTCTTTGAACAATGCGTAGAGCTTCGATAAACTTTGAGGAGGTCGTATCAAAACCCATCTCAACAACCTTCTTGAGTGATTCTTCAAATTTTCCTTCTCCACAGACAAGTGAATCAGAGATGAGCAAGGGGAATAACAACCTCTGAGGCACGCCCAATTCTCTCAACACCAATACATTTCTGATTTTATTGTCCTGCCTACTACCATGTGGCAAAGAAGAATGACATAAAGTTTCGAACTTTGAACTCTTATCCGCTTTGATAATCTCTTTGACGAAATCGTAGTATACGCTTGTAGCTTTGTCCTTCTTCATTGCCAAGATTTTTGGAACTTTTGTAAGAATCTCAGTGAGCTCAGACCTTAAAGCTCCTCTGGACTGCAGAAACTTAAGCTTAGGACCAAGAGATTTCTCAGCATCTGCTATAAGCAATCGTGGATAGTTCGTAATGATGCTAGAGATCTGAGAATCTGTGAATCTATGGCTTTTAAGAAGTCTCAGAACAGAATCAGGATTTCCTTTCTCCTCGAAACTGACTTTCCTTGAGATCGATTCTGCGAGCTTTGTGGTTAAACCCAATGATTCAACGAGGTAAGAGACTGTAAAAGTCTTACCTTTTCGACCATCTTTAAGGCTAATATCACCAGCAGCAGTAGCAGAAGCAGAGTAGAACGAATTGGAAAAAGCAAACGCATTTTGTAAAAGCTTCACTAGATTTCTCGAATCACGCCATTTCTGCAACTTGATGACAGAGCTTCTTCCATGGAGTATCAGAGAAACCATGACGGAACCAGCTAATGCCACAGCGTAGAGTCGATTCGAGGAGCAATCTCAAATGCTTAACATCTCATAACTCTATGTTTCAATCTGAGAAGAGCGAGAACAACATTCATCGAGTCACTCATAGATAAACATTTACGATTTAGAAACGAATTTGGGAATTTTAGATGTTAAACCCTAATTTCGTCATGATTCTGAGTTTCTGACATGACACGAATAAGAGTATTGGGCCTTATTTGGGCCTAGAAGAGGATCGTTCATGAATAAAGCCCAAAACTAACTAGATCCCTTAATTACACGTATGCCACTCTTTCCTTTGTATTTGCATATTATTGAGAAAAGGTTCCGAAACTTACGAGGAATCATCGATGATGATCTAGTATAGTTACTTCTCTCAAATTGCTCCTTCCTTATTTGACACTTTGAGGTTGTTGTTAAAGACAATGAAATGTTTATAATATTAAAGTTCTACTAAGACAATAAGCCGAAAAGAAGAAAATATGCTTAAACTTCAAACTGTCTCCACCGCCAAAACCCCAAGCCCCTACGCACTTGTATTTACGCAAAATGTAAAACCAAATCTCATACTTATAGTTATATTTCGATAATGTTTTCTTTTTGATAGTTTGAAATTTGTAATGTAAAAGTATATTAAGTTTCACCAATGGATTGTGTTTCGTGACCAGTATCCCCCCCTGAGTAGACCGATAGTATAAAGCATACACCACTATTTGGACTAATTTATGAACACAGCTCGTAGAAAGCCTATTAGACCTAACTCAACATTCTTAACTTTACTATATAGTAAAATTACGATGGATTGGCGTTTGACAATTGCTTTGTCATTGAAAAATAATATAAACAAAAAACTGATATTTTTAGGCAAATAATTAAAAAAAGGTCGGTAAATAAAGCAAAACATTCCATCCGATATTAGTTCTGTAAAACAAATATTGAGGTTGATATATGAAAGTTAGCAATCATAGAAGATGCTGATTTGGTTATCTTTTGCTTATGTTTTCCTTATATTTTGCTCTTTTTTGCCAAATAGATATAACTTGAACTTAATTCCAAAGGGATAAATAGGAGTCATAACATATGCGTTGTGGCTTTTCAATAAAACACACTTTGAAAATTCTAGGAATTTGATTACAAAAATGCGCATACAAGTCACTATCTAAGCTTTAGCTTTTAACATTAACTTGATTATTGTAAGTAACTTTTTCTCGTATTTCAGTATCATACTAGGCTAATGCCCATTACGCGGATAGTTTTAAAAGAATGCTATAAAAAAAATATTTGTGATTAATATTTTGGTATGAAATGTAATATTATAAATTCTAACTCAAATAATACTTGCATTTTAATTTCAACTTGCTTGGTTAGCGACTGATTTTCAAATATATATTTTTGTATTATACGACTTTATTTACTCATCGTCACATGAAATGTACTCTGATTTCCCGCCATTACTATTTACTGTATCTGTTTCTCTGTATATTAAAACAATTTAGATGTTGAATGATAAACGTTGGAGTAACTGGTAGAATTAGAATCATGAATCATTTCCTACTAAAATCATAAAGAAAAATTTGAAACTTTTTAGTCTCTTGTCGGGATCTTGATTATGGATCGTCACTAAAACGAATGAAAAACATACAACAAAAATGGACACTACAAAACCCTCTGCTTCACTGTTTCCTCAGATAAAATAGCTATCAACTAATCCACAAGGTCCTTGTCATCGAGCTTCCTCACATACCTTTTCAAGAAAACCTCATCGATACATATCAAGGAAGACGAGATAGGAGGGGGCTCACTAAGCAATCCTCTGGACAAGAGAGCTTTGATAACGTTACACCTTGGCACAATCCTCTTCTCCATGCTGTATCCAAGCACCGCAGGGTTTGTAACCACGGCCTTTAGTGGCCAACCCATCTTCTTGACAAGTAACTCAATCTTCTTCTTCACCGACTCTGCAGATAATCCGATGCACTGAGGAAAGCGCTTGACCATCATCGCAAACTCATCTCTGCTGAATCCTAGACCTAGAAATGTTTCAATGGTGTTCAATATGTTCTTCTCCGAGAGTGCCAGAACAACTGGCCAACTCTTGAACACCGAGCGAACCTCGTCCTCCAGTAGTCCACACTTCTTCAGGGTTTCAAACTTCTGAGTTAACTTCTTCTCCGAGATTGCCAAAGTGTTTGGCCACTTCTTGAACATTGACCATACATCGTGTACAGCTAAGCCTAAACTTTTATAGACACTGATTTTTTCTTCAACTGTTTCCTCCTTCAATCCGTAAACAACTTGTAGAGCTTCCACAAACTTGAAAGTGGTGGGATCAAACCCCATCTCAACAACTTTCTTGAGCGATTCTTCAAATTTTTCTTTCCCACATACAGGTTGGAACTTGGAGATGAGCAAAGGGAGTAACAGCTTTTGAGGAACACCTAATTCTCTCAAAACCAATACGTTTCTGATTATGTTCTTCTGTGCACTGCCCTGTGGCATAGAAGAATGACATAAAGTTTCAAACTTCAAACTCTTATCAGCTTCTACAATCTCTTTGACGAAATCATAGTATCTGCTGATAGCTTTTTCCTTTTTGATTCTCAAAATTTTTGGAACTTTAGAAACAATCTCTGTAAGCTCAGAGCTTGAAGCTCCTCTGGACTGCAAAAACTGAAGCTTGGGAGCAATAGATCTCTCAGCATCAGCCATAAGCAATAGTGGATAATCCGTAATCATGTCGGAGATCTGAGAATCTGTGAAGCCGTGACTTCTAAAAAGATTCAGAACCGAATCCGGATTACCTTTATCCTCGAAACTGACTCTCTTCGAGATTGATTGTGCGAGTTTTGTACCTAAACCCAACGAGTCAACGAGGTATGAGACTGTAAAAGTCTTCTCCTTTCGACCATCTCTAAGGCTAATTTCAGCAGCAGCGGAAGCAGAGGAGAACGAATTCGAAAAAGCAAACACATTTTGCAAAGGGTTCACTAAAGCTCTCAGATTACGACATTTCTGCAACTCGACTAACCTTCTTCCATGGAGTATCAGAGAATACATGACGGAACCAGGAAATGCCACAGCGTAGAGTTTATTCTGAGAAGAGCAAGAAAGTCACTCATGGATATACGCTTACGAGTTTAGAATCAATAACCCCAAAATCACAAAGACCAGTTATTTGGGGAAGAAACGTGATGTTAAACCCTAATTTCGTCATGATTTCTGATTTCAGCCATGACCCGAGTAAGAGCATTGGGCCTTATTTGGGCCTAGAAGAGGATTGTTCAAGAATAAAGCCCAAAAGTAATCTAGATCCCTTAATTACAGTTATGCCACTCTTTCCTTTGAATTTGCATATTTGGCTTCGTCTTCTCTCTCTAACAATGCAAGGACTTATCTCGTACGGACGTTGAAACCCTCTAGTCCATTTAGAAGCTTTCACTATCCTGACTCTTCTTCTCAAATTTTACAACAAGACGTCCACTCCAAAATCATTAAAGAAAATTCAAAAAAAAAAAAAAAGTCATAAGAGAACAAACAGTTTCACGGACTCTTTAGTTCGGAGACAGTGATCACATAAACTTTAGTCACGGGCTTGACCTTGAAGTTTGCATCGGACCAACAAGGCAACAACGATCCAAAAAAATAAAAACATTTAAAGTTTTCTACTGCAAAATTTCTTAGTTGTAATGCAATAAAAATGTTCGAAATATTTCTCGAAGTTTAAAACATTTTTTTCCCTTCACTTTCATGTTACACATGTTCGTACGTACCATAACAAATAATAAAATCTACTGTACACTCATTACATGGTGGTTTCCACCACCTTACAAGAGTCACGGGTTAACACTTAAGTTTCACCTATATATATTTACATGTTATTTGCCAATTGACAAACAATGCAGTAAAAATTTGATTCTCGAAAATTCAAGAACCCTAAATAAATTACAATGATAGGTTCTAGGGCTTTGGCTTCCTTTTTCATTTTCCTGATCTTCACGGTCATCACATTGCCACCAACGATCCAAGCTTGCACTCCTTGCACTCACCCTCACCCTCCTGTTCCGAAACCTCCAGGCCACGGCGGTGGAGGTGGAGGTGGAGGTGGAGGTGGTGGAGGAGGCGGAGGAGGTGGTGGTGGAGGAGGTGGAGGTGGAGGCAGTGGAGGTAAAGGAGGAGGTGGAGGTAGGGGAGGAGGAGGAGGAAGCGGCAAGGCACCACCACATCATGGAGGAAAAGGTGGTGGTAAACCGCCACACCATGGTGGAAAAGGAGGCGGACCGCCGCATCACGGTGGAGGAGGAGGGAAATCACCGCCGTTTGTTAGACCTCCTCCGGTGGTTTATCCACCACCAATTGTAAGGCCACCGCCAATCACAAGACCTCCTGGAATTCTCCCTCCGATCATTGGCCCTCCAATTCAACCGCCGCCGATTACAACTCCTCCGGGACTCCTTCCTCCGATCACAACTCCTCCGGGACTCCTTCCTCCGATCACAACTCCTCCGGGACTTCTCCCTCCGGTTACAACACCTCCAGGACTTCTCCCTCCAATCATTAACCCACCTCCGGTCTTAACTCCACCACCATCCTCCGGTTATCCACCGTATCAGGGAGGTCCACCTGGAGGAGGAGGTGGAGGTGGAGGTGGAGGTGGAGGAGGCGGCGGTGCACAAAAGACGTGTCCGATCGACACAGTAAAGCTTGGAGCTTGTGTTGACGTTTTGGGAGGACTGATCCATATAGGGCTTGGAAATCCAGTGGAGAATGTGTGTTGTCCAGTGTTACAAGGATTACTTGAGCTACAAGCAGCCGTTTGTCTTTGCACAACCATAAGACTTAAGCTTCTCAACATAAACATCTTCATCCCTCTTGCACTTCAAGCTCTCGTCACTTGTGGAATGAATCCTCCACCTGGTTTTGTCTGCCCTCCTCTCACTTGATTTAACAAGCAACTTACGTACGATATGTCAAGCTAGCGGTTTCGAGGGTTTTGTAATAATCTAAAAATATTTATGTTATCCTTTTGATAATGATGATCAGGTTTGTTGATTATCTAAGGTTTTAACTAGTGTTGTCCTTTCTGTTGTTGTATGTTATAATTAAGCTAAGGTTTTTTTGAATGGGACTTCTTTTGATTTGTTTGCTGTAGTATTCGTTTTGTTTTGTTCCAACTTCTCGCTGTCCATCCATTTGACTCTCTAATCTCTCTCTCTCTCTACAATTATAGGAATGTGTGTGTGTGTGTAGACATGCATGCAGATACAGGAACGTGTGTGGATGTGTGTCTATGTGTACGTACGTGCGGAAAAAAGGTTGAATTTGTCTTCCCCAAGGAAAATGTTTAAAAATGTTAAAAGAGAATATAACTAGGCAACATTCCTACAAATTATTGTTTTTTCCAGCAATGAATGGTTTAGGGGTGTCAAAACAACTCACCCAACCCAATCCAACCCATAATCCTAATGAGAGAAGAGTTAATAGATCATGGATCAAACCAATCCATTTAGGAAATGGGTTGGGTTGAACCTACCTATTTAGTTACATGGTTTTAATGGTTTAATGGATTATCCATAACAAAAAAATAACTAAAATTTTGGAAATTAAGACAACCTTAATCAAGACAAATCTGGAAATTAAGCTAGAAATTTGGAATAACCAAAAAAACTAGAAACGACAACTTCATTAACTTATGTAAGCAAAATTCACAAGTAATAAAAATTACAAGGCTCATGATTCTTTATAAAATGAAACTAACAAACCGAGGAAGAGATAACATAGAATATATGATATGATTAGGAAACAAACATTGGCTATAACTTCACCTCTCTATGAACATCTTCAGTCGCAATTGTTGTTGTCATCTGCAAGCAAAGGAATATATATCAGTCAACAAATCTCACACACAACTCACTTTTGCTTTGTTTTATCGATGAGAAGGATAACAAAATTCTTACTAAATGTTACGACAAGCTTTATTACTAAGATAAGATAAGCAAATAGGTGAAAAGACCTCAAAACATAGACATACAAATTATTACAGAGACATATAAAATGCTTGAACCTTTAAACGAGAATGTGAACAACAAAAGATATCTAAATTTGAACTGATTTGGACTCACATTCGTTACGTACATGGCTACTTAGATATCTACTCATGGGGAACAACCACAATATATTCAAACGCAATTCTATATCCCCTGTAAACTAACAATAAACTCTGGATTTTCCTTGTCTAAGCATTCAAATATAGATTAGGGTTAAAGCAAACATGAGATATTGCTCATGTTTGTTCCATTGGAGTTGGTTCTGCTGCTCGAATAGTAACCATTTCACCTTGATCATTCTCATATAAAATGCACAAGAAAAAATGTCAATAGATGCATAAACTAAAATAAACAAAACAAATCATCAATTTTATACCTTCATCATCAACTACATAGCCATATAACCAAGAGCGAGTACAGCAAAGCCTTCACATTGCTAGGTAGAAGTCGAGTCCGATATTTATTAATAACATGAGACCCAATACTAAAAGAAGATTCAGAAGCCACATTGGTGATAGGAACGCTGAGAATGTCCATCGCCATGTATGCTAACGCGCCAAACCGACGATTGTTTTCTTTCCAATACTGCAACACATTCAAATGAGGATGGCTTCTCATATCCAATAACGACTTTCCTTCTTCAGCAACGTCTTGCATATCATATAACTCAAACAAATCCTGTATCATTTGAAACTCAAGAAAGTTACAATCCAAAAACATAAAAAATGTTAGATCATTAAACTGGAATTTCAAAACTTACATCTAAAACGCCAAAATCTTCTCTTCCTTGTTGAGAAACACGAGAGTCTGATCTTGTACGAACAACAGGAGTCAAATGATATTTTCTCTTATATTCTTCAAAAATCTCATTAAGCTTACTCTCTAGATGATCTACTTTCTCTTGAGAAGTGAATGGATCAACCTCATCATAACATTTCTTCAAAAGTTTCAGTTTCATCCTAGGATCCAAAACAGCTCCCATTGCAAGAACAACACTATACTCTTCCCAATATTTATCAAATTTCGCTCTCATCCTAGAAATCATCGTTCTGATAACGATATCTTCGTGGCTTCTATTCACTTCTAACACGCGCTGAATCTTCCAAATATGAGCCAAATATAATTTAGAAGTAGAATAACTCCTCCCTGACATTAAAATGGTTATACTATAGAATGGCTTCAAGATATCATGGATAATCTTAGCTCTTTTCAATTCTTCATTTGAGGGACAATGTTTATAGTTTTTGTCAACTAATTTAAACCTCTTCAAAGAACGCTGATACTTCAAAGCTTTTCTTTCTATTCCCCACTCCTTCAAACATTCATGGATCCTACTAGCTAAAGCATCACCGGTGTGAGGAGGGAGAATCTCAGAGAATAATAAAATCTTGCTATTTAACACCCACTTCAAATCAACATAATGAGCAGTCAGGACTAAATATCCATCTCCAAAGAGTGCACTCCAAAAATCAGAAGTTAAACAGACCCTACTCGGTATCTTTTCTAACTCAGCTTTCAATATCTTTTTTTTCTTTTCCCATGTTTTAATAACATCAGCAGCAGCAGTGTTTCTAGTGTAGCACTTATTATATGGATTCAAATACTTAAGATAATCCCTAAGCTCCTCATATTCAACACAAAGAAATGGAAGATTGTGTCTAATGATCACCCGACTAAACTTTTCCCTAGCAACTTTATCATCTATCTTCACTACTCTTCTTTCAGCATCTAAACTCTCTGAACAATTACTCTGATGACGAATCAGATTTGAGGTACCATTAGTTGATGTATGAGCATAACTCTTTGAGCATTTATACAAGACACTCTTTCTTCACCGTTCTCATCTTTGTCCACTTTGAAATAGTTCCACACAGAAGATGTTTTACTTCCTTTCACATTACTAGAAGGATTTAGTAGAGTTCTACATCGTGATGTACCTGTTGAGGATTGCACAAGGCCATCGTCAAGATTTTCTTCTTCATTCTCCATTGGATCCCTCCTTGCTTGTCGATAATGAAAAGCGCTCTCAGTGCAATTTCCTGTTTTTTACACAAACAAAGTTCAGTTTATTGTCTCAGTGATTCAGTAATCAGTACCAATATCACTCGCTCCCAATGGAAAACCCAATTTTGAGAATCATTCGCATAAACAGTTATTCAAAATCATTACAAAATTCAAAATATCTAAATCATAAGAGGTAGAGAAAACCTTAGAAATTGAGAAGGATACCCAAAGAAAAAGCTGTAACAATTATGGACTCCATCTCGTACTTGTGATCTTAATCTCTGAAAGAGCTCTTTGATTCAGCCCGCTACAACCCTAGATCGCCAAAGAGAGGAGAGAATCGAAGAAAAATCAATGGAGAATCAAATAATCTGTAAACTTTCTCTGATCAAACTTTTTGGAGAATGTTGGAGAAACGCGATGTTAAATTTGATCGACATTTGGTTATCTTAAACCAAACTGATTAGATGGTTTAGTTAACAATTTAACTTTAATTGGATTTGGTTTGTTCTTTAATGTGGTTTGGTTTAATGAAAAAAAAAAATCAATGGATCACCCATGATCCATCAACCCAATTTAATTGAATCCATTTTTATCCAATTCATTTAATCCATCACTCATCTCATCCGTTAACCCATTAAGATCAAAAAAAATTATCCATTAGGATTGATAGATAGATTAAATTGGGTCAACTCATGGATTTGGATCCATTTTGACACCCATAAATAAACCTAAGTGATCTGAAATCCAAACCGCAGTTGAAAATTCTTTCTACAATTATTGTCTTTTGTGATAAAAGTTTAAAACACACCAAAATTCCTTCACTATAAGGACATTTGTTCTCATAGAGACTCTTATCTTTGCATTATTCTAAGACAAAACTAATTACTAGTTCTCTAAAAAGAAAAAAAAAACTTATCATTACTTTTCAACAAATACAAAATATCTACCATTATTTATTGTGTTGCTGATTATGTTATTTATTTGCTGATAAAGTGATCCACACTAAAGTACGTTCGAATTTTTAGTAAATATAATGATAATAATATATATATATATATATATATATATTTTTTTTTTTTGGTAACTTGATAATAATATATATAGTAAACGGTCAAAAATAAAATAAATTATTTTGATCGAAATAAAAGCGGTATGTAAGTAATTACATATATGTTCGACAAAAGGAAAGTACGAGAGAAAAAAAAAATTGTCATTCCAGAAAAATATATAAAATTACAAAGTTTTTTTCATTATTCAAAGGGACTCTTATTCAAATCCAAATATGCACATAGCTACTGTTCCACAATATATGTACCTACAAAGTACACAGTACACATAATATATATAAAAATTTATTTTCTTTAAAAAAGTTGAGTAAGAAAACAAAAAATAGTTCACGGGGTCGATATAGATCCATTGAATTTTAATTGTTCATCATGGACCATCTAACTCGGAAATGACAGGTGACACAATCGTTGCACAAAACCATAGTCTCACTTTTCGGTGGGGTTTTGCTTCCGGGGTTTGTACCTTTCTTCCCTCGGCTTTGTTTCCGGGGCTTTATCCGTCTGCCGCCGGCTTATGTGTCTAATCTTTTATAGTTTGGATGGTGTGTAACACCTTGTATCTTTCTCTATCTAATAAAATTCTAGACGGAAAAAAAAAAAAAACCATAGTCTCACCGTTTTAGCACATAGAAGGAAAGTTTTTCAATTGTTATTTTTTAATATATTTTTTTACAATTTGTAAAGCAGAGATACAGAATAAAAACAATTGGAACAAACAAAAATTAATATGTTTTTTATAATTTATTGTTTAATATTGCTTTAATATTTCATATTTAAATATACAATCCTTAATGTTCAAAGGTCTAAGGCAAAAATTGTTTTTATATGAAATATAATGAGGCAAAACATAATTGTGAGGATAACCAGCTCTTCGTGGATCAAAATTTATTTTAGCTTTGAAACTATAGTAATCAAATTACGTTAAGTGAAAATCGGTGACTAACCCAATCAGCAAAACAGTATCAGTTTACTTATAAACACAACAAGATGGAGCCAAACTAAGAATTAGCTTAAACGTTATGTCTTTCCTCCATAATATGCATGTACTTTGAAACCATACGTGGTCTCGATTCTTTTCAACTATGTATGCCTATATGCCTTTTTGTTTGTTTTGTCACACTCCATACCATGTGAATGAGTTATAGTAAAATAAATAAAAATAACATTCTATTTGCACGTAATTGTCCCGATCGATACTAACATTTCTCTTCTATGCACTGTTAGATTAGCTCTTTTGTATATGCACTATGCTAATAACTTTGAAAGTTGAACCACCGATATATTTTGAATAAATTCGTTCACCGTTTGCTGATACATAAATAGAAAAGCATTATAAATTCGTAGTAAAAAACATAATTTTTCTGAAGTATTATTACAAATTTCCTCTCGATGTGAGAAAGATTTTTGAATCATAAAAAACATCTGAATATATCCTTTAGTTATATGCTAAGCCGCTCATGTATTTTCTGTTTGGCTTAAATTTCTCTAGTGTGAGGTTATTTATGCCCATGCATGTGGCCAACAAAATTTCGCAATATAGGCAAACAATTTTTAAAGGATGATGGAGACAAAGAGCTCAATATAGATTTTTGTTTGGTACTCGTGGACCAAAATAATTCGTTTTTTTTTTTCATTACAATTTTCGAATAAATTCAGTAGCTAGCAAATAAATTTGAAAAAATATATATATATCTAGTGATAGAGGAAACACCTCAAAACTACCCCTTGGTTAATTATTTTTTCTTTTATAAAGTTGACCATCTATTTCTAAACAAAACGAATTTTTCAGCGACCATACAAGAGTCGTGACACCAAATCAATCTATGGCGAGTTGCCTCATCTTTGAATAAATTATTTTCCACATCTAATAGTTGACAATCAAATCCATCTCTATCTTGATTTGATATTGTTTTCGTGTACTTCGCTTAGACGTAAAATATATAAGTTTTGGCCCATGTTTTGTAAAGACAAGATCGAAATTGAACTATATGTTAAACATATGATTTATTGATTCGTAATTTCATACAACAACCAATACAACACAGCACCCCAATGAAAGTATAAGAGAATCGGAAAAACATAACTGTGTAAGTTTTAGGATTGTAGCAATCACACACACACATATATAAGTAAACACACAAAGACAAGAATATATGATATATCATCTTGTCTATCCAAACAAGAAGATATGTATGTTGGTATGAAGTGTTGGTTGTATAATTAGGTTCTTCATTAGCATTGGAAGCCAGGGGGAACTTTTTTGCTACAAACATTGAGAAGCAGACTGAGAGAGACCGGGATGTTCAAATTGATACCGAGGATGTTTGCCTTGAGAGCAGTGCAAAGACAAGCCGCGGCCTCAAGATCAGCGAGTCCTTTGATGAGGGTGCAACATGGCTCGACCGGTGGCTTCCCAAGGGTAATGTTGAGTAGGCCATTGAGCACGTTGGCGCAGACTCCTAGCTTAAGGGCGTCTCTAGGGCACTTGGCTGTGGCCGGACTAGGACTAGGGCTAGGACTAGGACTAGGTTTTGGCTTGGGAGAGGGAAAACCGCAGCTACCGGTAGCGGAGATTGCTGTGAAGAATAGGATGTTGACAATCAAGAAAAGGGCTAAAGAGCTTGTGGTTCTTAAAGCCATTGTTAAAAAATTCTCTTTTGTTTAGAGACAAAAGAGACTTCAAGAAACAGTTTGCTTTGGTGTGTGTGTGTGTGTGTGTGTGTGAAATTGGGATGAAGAAAAAATGGAGGGTTCGAGGTGGCCTTTATAGTAGTTTGAAGGACATGCCAGAATGGTTCATGACCTCATGTATTTTATTTTATTTAAAAGAATATTCGCGAAGTTTGGAAATTTTGTTTTGTACTTCTTTTTGGATTACAGATAAAGGTTTTTTGGTAAATGAGTATATTTCTTCAGCATAGAGCATTGTGAAACACCCCGATACGGATTTTTATGACCGCGGTCGGTTTATCTCGAACACTTCCTAGTCGAGACATTTAGATAGATTTTTAACTTTTTCTTACTTAACATTTTCGCGAGGTTTAGGTTAATTCCGTCTAACCAGCAACCTAACTAGTTCAGCTAACCATTCAACCTAGCCATTCATACTTAAAAATTTACTTTAGCCGTATGCAGATATCGGTTAGAACATTTGGTTCGTATTATGGCCGGCTCCAGGTTACGCTCGTACGGACACGAGACTCTGCGCTGCCACATTCTCCTTGTATACTAACCGACAATCTCACACCATTTCCTCTTGTTACTGAGTCACTCAGCCAACCATCCCCACATGACTCAAGCAACCAAGAAGAGACTATTTGGATCTGCGATCCTTCACCAGTACATTTTTCCACGTTTGATTCTCGTTTCCAGTCATGAATCATCGACCATAGTCGATGGATTCCCATTTCCAGTAATAAATTATCAACCACAGTCGGTCGATCCTCGACCGCAATAATAAACAACCATATCTAGTAACGTTTCCTTGATCCCAGTCAGTCAATCCTCGACTGCAGTAACATACAACAATATCCAGTAATGTTTCCTCGATCCTAGTCAGTCAATCCTCGACCGCAGTAACAGATTATCGATCTCGGTCGATCGTTTCCCGATCACAGTAACATATAACATTTTTCCGCAACGTATCTTCGATCACAGTCGGTCGATCATCGACCGTAGTAATAATATATCGACAAACTCTCTCACCATACCGAATTAATCGACTCTGAACGTTCGGATCAACCCGCTGAACTAATCCGCTCCATCAGAACCAACTATCACTTGATATCGATCGATCAGAACTCTCCATCTCTCGATCAGACTCTTATCCGCTCGATCAGAACACACTATCGAACGATCAAACGTGTTTCTATCGATCAAATCCCACTTTCTATCGATCGAATCTCTGTTTCAATCGATAACTTCTCTTATCTCTTGATAAATCCTCTTTTCTATCGACCATAACTCTTTTCTATCGATCGAATCTCTCACTCCGTCGATCGTTTTTTTCTCTCGATCAGACTCTGTTTTCTCTTGTCCAGACCTCTCTCTGTTGACCCTGAGTGATCAGAAATGATCATTCCTCGTCAAGATAACCCAGAAACCGTCCAATTACTGAACGTGAGTGTTCCTGTCAACCACAGTAACCATTCCCGCTCAATTTTGGTCAATCACTTTTAATTCCAGTCGACCAGAATTAACTAAATTCCGACCAGTAATTGTCTGGTCCGAACACCAATCATTTCACTCGATTAAATCCAATTTAAATCAATTAATTCCACATTTGGTCGTGTGAAACTTATCCAGTTCGCAGTTTAACTTTCTCAACCGCTCTGTTGAACTAGCTCGATTTCTTCAATCTTTCACTCCAGTTTATTTCCACTGATACATTCGGTTTTAACACTTTTTCTTAACTACTTAACACTTTAGATATATTTTCTCGATCATTTGGTAAATCAAATTAGATCCTTGGAATACGGGTGTTACACATTGCCTCTTGACTTTAGATTTGATAAGATTCCTCCAACCAGTTAAACTAACAACATTTGCATGATTACATATTGATTGATTTTAATGTTTATATAGTGTTAGCTAGATTATAAGGTGGAAAACTGAAGAACGAAAAAAAAACTTTGGATATTGTGTTTTTTTTTAAATTATTTTTGGTAAATAAAAAATTTTGCGCCTTAGTTTCATATAACTTTTTTGTTGCAATATTATTTTAACGGGTAAAGTAGTTCAGTAAAATTAGCTATAATCTTAAACATTGCATGATTTTTATGGCGAGTGATTTATCTCATTTTTTCACTAAATTACATTATGAAATTAGAACAATGATTCATCCACATCTATACTATAAAAAATGGCTAACTCTCAAAAAAAAAAATGTCACATCATCATTTCCGCTTTATGTGAGCGCGACACGTGTCTTTTTTTTTTTTCCTTTAACTAATCGCCTCCTTTGAATTCAATGTATGAAATTTAATGATGAATTTGTTCCAATCTTCGTCTTCTATTTTCCTTAAATGAGAAATTTCGTCAATTCATTTCTGGAAATTGTTGTTCGTGCCGAATATTCCCATATTTTAGATGTGGGACAATTCTAACACACCCCCCTCACGTTCAGGATGGACATCTGAAGCGTGAAGTTTGTGGGATTGGACATCCACGGGTGTGCGCCCAATCGAGAAAGTTGGGTTAACCTGGCTCTGATACCATATTAGTAATGGGCCTAATTCACACCCAAAAGCTAGCTCAAGAGTGGAGGATTGCCACATCCTATATATATTGTCCGCAAATCTCCCATACTTCCGATGTGGGACAATTCTAACACATATTAGTGTATATACATCTTTTTCTCTCTTTTTGTTTACGGTATTGTATAGACCGGTTCTCTTTCTCTTTGGTTTAGGGATGACTGGTTATCTTGATCAGAAGTTGTATATAAGCCAGCACCCAAGGGATGTGAAATGAGTTTATTTTAGCTTCATTTGGTAAAATGGTATCAGAGCGCATGTGCCTCTAACGACATTTTCCGATCTTGTTATCTCTCCATCTGAGCTCGATTTCACGGTTTTCTCACCGGAAATCTTCTCGTTTCCGTTCATTCTCTCGGTTTTATAGCTTCGACGAGCTTCTTCGTTTTTTCCCTTTATCGACAGCTCACGACTCTTTCTCCGTGTCGTTTTCTGGGTTGTTCTCCTTCCGATCATGACGAAACGCAAGTGCAAGTCGAAGTACCGTAGATCTACATCCGATTCGCCGGAATCTCGCTCCCCGACGCCTCCGAAGTCTCGCGACAAGTCCTCTGGGTTTGTTCATCTCCGCGACGCCTCTGACGCTCCCGATCGTGTTGATTCTCGACGATCCGTTGTTCCCCGGGCTCTTCATCCGTTTGAGGTATCGGATTCTCCTGATAACGTTCATAGTCCTTATCACCTGCATAGCTCGGATCACCCTGGTTTGATTCTCACTGCTGAAGCCTTGGATGGTTCGAACTATGGTATTTGGAGTATTGCTATGTCTACTAGCTTAGAGGCTAAGAACAAAATGGGGTTTCTCGATGGGTCTATTCCTCAACCTGATGAAGCTGATCCTTATTTTAAGATCTGGTGCCGTTGCAATAGTATGGTGAAATCGTGGCTTTTGAACAGTGTTTCTAAGAAGATCTACATGAGCATCTTGTATTTCAAGTCCGCTTGTGAAATCTGGAAGGATCTTCACACTCGCTTTCACAAGTCAAACTTACCTCGCATTTACAAGCTTCGTCACCAGATTCACTCTCTTCGACAGGGAAGCCTTGATTTATCCTCTTATCACACTCAGGTTCAGTCTCTTTGGGAGGAATTGTCAAGTTTGCAGGTTACAGGTTCCGTTGAAGATTTGTTGGCTGAACGTGAGACTAACCGCGTCATTGATTTCCTCATGGGTCTCAACGACAACTATGAGTCAATACGCAGTCGGATCCTCATGAAGAAGACTCTCCCTTCCTTATCTGAGGTGTACAATCTACTTGATCAAGAAGAAAGTCAGCAATCTGCGAAGCTCTCTCCTGACGTTGAGGCTTCAGCTTTTCAGATATCTCACTCTGGTCCTTTGGTATCTGCTCAGCCTGTTGCTCCCAATTCCGTCACTGGAGGCTCTTCCTCTTTGCATGATGACAAGCCGGTTTGTACCTTCTGTGGTCGTGTTGGTCATGTGGTTGACCGTTGTTACAAGAAGAATGGTTACCCTGCTTATTTCAAGTCCAAATACAGGTTCAGCAAACCTAGTTCGGCTCTCGCTAATGTGGCTGTTGGTGCCCCGTCTTCTGATCAGGTTGTCTCCACTGACTCACTATCTTCGTCCCAGATTCAGCAGCTTGTTTCCTTCTTGAGCAACAAACTTCAACCTCCTCCTGCCTCTCCCACACCTGAAGTTCACTCTGTCTCGGTTTCCACTGTTCCTTCTTCTTCCACAGTCTGCCCAATCTCCGGTACCTTTCATCCCTCTATCGTTTGTTCTTTTTCCGGAATTGATAGGCCTTTTGTTTGTTCTGTTAATAGCAATCTTCCTGCTATTAACGCTTGGGTTATTGACACAGGCGCCACTAATCATATTTCCCATGATAAAACAGCCTTTTCCAATTTTAAACCCTTACCCGATACAACCGTTTCCCTCCCTAATGGCGTTCTTGTGAGCATTGTTGGTTTAGGAACTATACATTTGGGTGGAAACTTGGTTCTTCATGACGTTTTGTTTATCCCTCAGTTTAAGTTCAATCTCCTAAGTGTCAGTTCTCTCACTAAGAGTTTGGGATGTAAAATTTGGTTTGACGAGTCCTCTTGTGTCCTTCAGGAGCGTACACAGGGATTAATGATTGGAATGGGTAGACAAGTGGCAAATCTCTATTTTCTGGATATTGAGTCTCTTTCTTTTCAAGGTACTTCTTTTTCTTCTGTGGTTGCGACTGTTTCTAGTCCTGAGTTATGGCATAAAAGACTCGGACATCCTTCTATGTCTAAATTACAGCCTATGTATGCTGTTCTTTCTTTTCCAAAGTTTAAAAGTGACATTACTCATCATTGTAGAGTTTGTCATCTCGCAAAACAGAGACATATTCCTTTTGTTTCTCGTAATAATAAAAGTACCATTCCTTTTGATTTGCTTCATATTGATACTTGGGGTCCTTTTTTTGTTCCTACTCATGATGGTTATCGTTATTTTCTTACGATTGTAGATGATTGTTCTAGGGCTACTTGGGTTTATTTACTTAAGAACAAGTCAGACGTTCTAGAGGTTTTTCCTACTTTTATTACTATGGTTGAAACTCAATTTGGTACTTCGGTTCAGGGGGTTAGATCCGACAATGCTCCAGAGCTAAACTTTACCTATTTTTATAAGTCATAAGGAATTGTTTCTTTTCATTCCTGTCCTGAAACCCCTCAGCAGAATTCTGTTGTTGAACGAAAACACCAGCATATCCTTAATGTGGCCAGGGTCTCTTCTCTTTCAGTCTCATATCCCTCTTCCTTATTGGGGTGATTGCATTTTAACCGCTGTTCATCTTATCAATCGCACCCCATCCCCTGTTTTAAATGATAAGAGTCCTTTTGAAATGTTGACCAAGAAAATCCCTGATTATGACCAGTTAAAGGTTTTTGGCTGCCTGTGTTATGCCTCTACTTCTCCCAAAACCAGAACCAAATTTGATCCTAGAGCTCGTGCTTGCGTCTTTCTTGGTTATCCCAACGGTGTGAAAGGATACAAACTTCTTGATTTGCAGTCTAATGCCCTTCTGGTTTCTCGTCATGTTATTTTTCATGAGGACCTATTTCCTTTTGTCCAGACTGATCTTCCGCTTGATGCTTCCTCTCTTTTTTATGATTCTCTGGACACATCCTCTATGCCCTCTCATTGCTCTGGTGTTGATACCTCTGTGTCTTCTCCTTCTTTAGCGGATGAGCCTTCGGCCATTCCTATCGATGTCTCTGCACCTCCTGTTCAGACATCTCATGGGATGATCTCTAAAAAGCCTGCTCACCTTCAAAACTACTATTGTGATTCCGTCCTATCTTCTACCATTCACGAAATTTTCCAATATCTTTCTTATGATAAGCTTTCTCCCAAATACGCTTCCTTTTTAGCTTGCATTGATAGAGAAAAAGAACCCGCAAACTATACCGAGGCAAAGCGTTTTCTTGTGTGGTGTGAGGCAATGGATGTTGAAATAGTTGCTCTTGAGGAAACAGACACTTGGGACATTGTGAGTCTTCCACCTGATAAGCATTGTATTGGCTGCAAGTGGGTGTTTAAAATCAAATTCCTTGCTGATGGATCTGTTGAACGTCATAAGGCCCGGCTGGTGGCTAAGGGTTATACACAGGAAGAAGGTGTTGACTACAACGAAACCTTTTCTCCGGTGGTTAAACTTACTTCGGTGAAACTTCTCTTGGCCCTTGCTGCTGTTTTTGGTCTCTCTCTCACTCAATTGGATATCTCTAATACCTTTTTGAATGGGGATCTTGATGAGGAAATATATATGAAACTACCGCCTGGCTATGCATCGAAACAGGGGGACCTTCCTCCTAACGCAGTTTGCAGATTAAAGAAGTCCTTATATGGTCTCAAGCAAGCTTCTCGACAGTGGTATCTCAAGTTTTCTTCCACTCTTCTTGCGTTGGGTTTCATTCAAACTGCATCTGACCATACTTGTTTCCTGAAGATCTCTCCTGATCTCTTTCTGTGTGTTCTTGTTTACGTTGATGACATACTCATTGCTTGCAACAATGACGCTGCCGTTGACACATTGAAAGCTCAGCTTCAGTCTTCCTTCAAACTGCGTGATCTTGGTCCTCTTCGGTATTTCCTTGGCCTGGAAATAGCTCGCTCTGCCGATGGTATTTTCGTTTGTCAGCGAAAGTATGCTCTTGATCTCTTAACTGAGACGGGTCATCTCGGCTGTAAGCCATCCTCTGTTCCGTTGGATCCTCATCTTCAGCTCTCCAGTGATAGAGGTGGTGATTTTGTTGACGCTAAGCCTTATCGTCGTTTGATTGGGAAACTGATGTATTTACAAATCACTCGACCTGATATTACCTTCGCCGTCAACAAACTCAGTCAGTTTTCTGCTGCTCCTCGCAAAGCTCATCATCATGCTCTTCTCAAGGTTCTTCATTACATCAAGGGGACTGTTGGCCAAGGTCTGTTTTACTCTGCCACTTCTGATTTACAAATTCGCATGTATGTCGATGCGGATTATGCTTCTTGTCGTGATACTAGACGTTCTACTTCCGGGTATTGCGTCTTCTTGGGATCCTCTCTTATCTTCTGGAAATCCAAGAAGCAGGAAACTGTTTCGAAATCTTCTGCAGAATCTGAGTATCGCAGCCTTTTCAAGGCCACTGATGAGCTTGTATGGTTCACCAGCTTCCTCAAGGAGTTGCAGGTTACATTGTCTAAACCAACTCAGCTTTATTGTGACAATATGGCCGCCATTCACATTGCTCGGAATCCTGTTTTCCATGAGCGTACAAAACACATTGAATCTGATTGTCATAGTGTTCGGGAGCGGTTGATTGCTGGCTATTTTGAGTTGAACCATGTTAAGTCTGAGCTGCAGGTTGCTGATCCGTTCACTAAACCACTCTACCCAGCTCAGTTTTGCTTCTTACTTGGCAAGATGGGTCTTCGCAATATCTTCGATCCATCTTGAGGGGGACTATTAGTGTATATACATCTTTTTCTCTCTTTTTGTTTACGGTATTGTATAGACCGGTTCTCTTTCTCTTTGGTTTAGGGATGACTGGTTATCTTGATCAGATGTTGTATATAAGCCAGCACCCAAGTGTAATTATGATTAATTAATGAGAAATGAGTTTATTTTAGCTTCATTTGGTAAAATTTGTCTCTCCCTAAAGTTAGTCACTTCAACAATAGTGACTCATATCATGATGAATGAAAACTTTATTAAATAAAACGTATTGTCTGATGGGTAGGAGAGCTTAAAATCAACACTTGGTAGCTAGATTCATATCTCTTACGCTTATTTGAAGTTGGTTATGTTTAATTTGTAAGCCGATCTACGGTAATGGAGCTTCTTTTATCTTCTTGGTTATTTCTATATATGTTGTATACTCTTAAATATTTTTGTATGCCCTCTTTTATCACAAAGCCATATCTAAGCCATGCTTGTGTTATCTTTGGTATGTAACTTTTAAATTCAGACGGTCCAAAAACACATCTTTGTTGAAAAGATTGAGTATACAATGTCAATGTAATAGAAACCTCACAAATGCGGCCAAGATAAACGCGAGGGTCATACTGAGAAATTTTATTAGGATATTAATCTTACATATATCTTTATCATATTGAATTTACTTCTATACATGACCTCTGAGAATGTAAATTGCTGGAAAAGCCAAGTCATAGAGAACATTAGGCAAAGGCAAGAAGCCCTGTACAAAGTACAAACCAACCTATGCACTACCTGCTCCACCACCAGCACCTAAGTTGCTGCATGCACGTTGGACAGTGAATCCAACGCTCTTGTTGGTACTATATGTAACTCCAAACGTTGGGACCCTGGATGAGGAGATCAAACGTGCGGATCCATGAAATGCCAGAGACATGAAGAGGCCCTATAAGATCAAGGAGGTAAGTTCCTGTGCTCCTTGGTTTATTAGATGTATTTTGTAATAATGATAGGAGATGTTGACGACCTTAGCTAAAATTAAAGTTTGTTGTAGAGAGTAAAACTAGATGAGTTCACAGCATTTGGATATCATGGTCTTTTGGCAAAGTTTGAGTTCGAGTTCCAATAAAAGTTATGTCAGTTCTACGAAAGTTTATCTCACAAAGTCAATTACTATATATGGGATCGAGTTCTTAAGAATCTTTTTATTACTCATTCAAACTCAGACTCACCGTTTCTTTTCTTTTTTTCATCGCAGGGAAATCAGATTGAAGATGCATGTATGAATTTGGGACTTTTTAACTAATAGAATTTGAGTCAACGAAATTAGGCACTGCGTTCTTTGTAAGAAGTGTGGTTGGACAGGTTTACAGGCTATGTGGCCACAACTACAAACCAGAAGATATATCTAGAGTACTTGAAAGGCTGTTTGGACAATCTAATATGTAAAGTGATTGTTGATCATGCTTTGACGCTTTCGGAGAAAGCACCAACGTGTAGAAGTACCAATGGCAGTATAATCATGATAATCAGAGTGACAAGTTGTTTGTCATCTTTGAATCTAGAATCTGAAAACTGAAATGTGCACCTCATGACTCCATGTAAATATAATAAATAATATAAGATAGAAGTACCCAAATTTTATTCTCTACAAACTACGCGTGTGATTTTGGGTTTTGGATCGGATTTGGGTTGGATTTTAGATAAATACTGTAAATTTTGGTTAGGGGTAGGGTTGGGCATTTTCGGGTTCGATTCGATTTTTGAGCTGTACATGAAATCCGAAAATATCCAAATTGTTTTTTGGTTCAAGTATATTTTGGATTTTCGGTTTTTTCTCAGAGTTTTCAATTTTTCGATTAGCTCGATATATTAACCATATCAAAACCGATCGGGGTTGTAGGCAAAATCGAACCCTAACCTAACCGATTTTTGGGTCAGATTCGGGTTTCACGTAAAAGTCTTAGTTCTACTACGAACTTAAATTTTTACATATACTGTAGTCGAGAGAACTACAAACAAAATTTATATGAATATAGTTTGAAAAAGGGCAATTCTAAAAAAAAAAACAAAATATATAAAACCATTAAAAACACAACCCGCATATAGCAGGTTTTAACCTAATATATATATTAAATTTACGAAAAAGTTGCAATAAATATAATTATTAGAGCCGTTATTCCTTTGTAATACTGTATTCACCCGATTTATACTAAAATATTGAAGTTCACTAAAAAAGAACAAAAAAAAAAAATTTAACAAAATTTTTGCGAAAAGAACAAAATTTAAGCCATGTGTGGTTTTTGGAACATTGATCTGCCAATCAACAGATGGATCTTGAAGGTGAACCTTTGGAGTTTTGTTTCACTCCACAGATTATGAAGAAACATTCTTGAACTTATCCATTAGATAACTTTTGTAATCAGAGTTGCTCCAAACTATGCATATCATCAAAAAAAGAGTTTAAAAAAATTTAAGGTTAAGCCATAGAAAATGAATCAACTTGTGTTAATCCTTTTATAACTTATTATATATATTAATTTTTATTTATGGAAGAGTTGTTCTGTTTATCTAGGCCAGAGATTAAAGAAAAATTATTAAATTTATTCCATTTGGTCACAAGAAAAATTATTAAATTTATTCCATTTGGTTACATAGATATGAATTTTTGCTTTTGATCCATTTGAATATTCGGAGAGATAGACTATCAATGGGTTGCACTTTTCGCAAAATAAATATGGTTTTCTCCATAAACTTAAAATTTACCATAAATTATCAAAAAAACAAAAATTATTACATATATTTACATATCAGATTAATGTTTGGAAACTCGCAATCTTAATATTCAACTTTTATCTTATTATATAAAACTTATTAAGATAATTATAATTTACATGCTTGTGGCATATGTGATTTTTATTTTATTCCTATTAAAATTGTGATATGTGTCTTGGAAAAAAAATAAGGATTAACATTACCAATCGAAGCACTCGACCTCCATACATTTATGTTTTAAATAAGGATTAACATTTTCAATTGTAATACTCAATCTCCATACATTAATGTTTTCAAAAAAATTAACATAATTTTCAGGTTATGTGATAGCGAAATTGCTGATTCTCCATTTTCCCTTCACAAAACGAGCGAAAACAAGATAAGATGATGAACAACACTTTTCAAGTCTCCTTCACACATAGATTACCAAAGAATTCTTATTTACGAATTGCACGTGTCACATAGATTTTTTTGTAAAGTACGTGTCACGTAAATGACTATAAGGTTATCCATTTTACAGATTATGTACTTGTGTCTCAAAGACATTTATGATTTCTGTACACAAAGATTTTATGTGGGTAGTCGCGCGCGATTGTGCATTATTTTAAAATATTTGGATTATCGCTTCGAATATAACAAATGTTAAAAAGACAAGAAACTTCCAGAAATATTAAATCAACAAAAACAAACAAAAGAAAAAATTTCGGCTGAGTACTCGTTGTATCGACAATCAATAGTTGAAACTTTTTGTTCACCAATCACGAAATAAATATATATGTAAAGATAAACATTATGGAAAATACTTTTCTTTAATCGTAAATTATATATTACCAAAATTGGCTTGCATATGTAGACTGTAGACGCGCAACAAATCATGAGCATAATGGAAAGCAGTTGAAGTAATGTTCAAAACAGAAAAAAGTTTTGATTTGAAGAATTGCTTCCACCAAAATTTCTATTAATTTTCAACCTTGGCAGTCTTGGCTTAATAAGCTCATCGTGTATCTAACGTATTGGGCTTTAGCCCATAAAATTGACCCAAAGCTCAATGTTACAGAAACCCATGGACATTCAGGACTTACAATTACAGTACACACAAACACCTAGTTTTTTAGACTCTTTTCATTCCCACACAAAAATAAAATAAAAAATCATGATACTATATGTTGAATTAACATTTTTCTGTCAACATTTAATATGTTTTTGTATATTTTTTTCACGAAGACATCTATTAAATGGATAAAAATGGACATACCTGATAATAAAATAAAACTCTACCAGAACATTCATTTAAATATCGGTTCATTTTTATGAGCTGATTTGCATGATTTCTAATAGAGTATATATCTCTTTTAATTAAGATTCAGACCACACATGCGTGGGAATGAATGAATAAGTGCGATGCTAATTATGATTACGTTGTAACTTTTGATTCATTAGAAAGAGATGGATGGGAGGTTATAACTGTATAAGAGGTGTTAGATGAGAGTTATTGAGATTGTAAATAATCAATAAATATACCTTTTTCCGGTCAACCTGTGCATAAACAACGTACGTTCTTGTCAGCGTATGTTTTTAAAATTCTTGAAATATGGGGAAAAAATGTTAATTACTGGAACATTAAAATTTCTATGAATTGGATTGCATTAAGGGTTTTTTAAACTAACCGGTCGGATGATGGATTATTTTCTTTAACATATTTTGAACCATCTTGTACGATAACATGTATACTGCTCTTTAATTGGAACCATTGTAAACTCCAAAACAAAACAAAAAACATTCTAAAAGGTTTGTAATTTTTTTGTTATTACTGAGATCTTGTATCATAAATGCTTTGTAATCATCGGTTTTTCTTCTGATTTTGAATATTAAGTTCGTCAAAATATTTTATCATAAATGCTTGTTCTTCCATTTGAATCGGCATCTTGATTTTTTTAGTTTAGTTTACTGTAGACTAATATGACAGCCAATAGTTTATTAAAAAATAGCGTCACAAACAAAACCGTAATGTGGAACAATAGCGAACGCCTGAAAGGAGAAAAGTGCATCGTTTCTACTTTTTTGATAATTAATTAATTGTCATGCATGTCTTTTTTACGTTTTAATTAATACATGAACAGATAAAAAAAACGGCATGAAAATCTTAAATTAAAGGTTAGTGAGTCATGCTAAGTATATTCTTCAAAAAATGTCTAGATATAGATACCATAAAATATCCATAAATTTAGAATGGTTGGGTGCTAATATTAACTTACATATAGATATCCATCTATTTGAATAAATAGCAAAAACAAAAATGATCGAGATATTCGACTTGTGCCACTCCTAGTTAGTTTCACAATGTCACATTTTAACTTTGGTGAGATTATATAGCTCTTTTGGATATGGTTCACCAGGATTGTATTTTGTAATTAAAGTAAACTAGTTATTATTGAGGATAAAAATAAAATAAAAAGAGGATTAAAATTTGAACACCGTTCCCGGAGGAGACCAAGATTATTCTTAGGGCAAAGCGTGAAGTAAAAAGGCTGTCGAAAATAAAACATTTCAATTACAAACTTACATCTTTCACAAAACCCTAGTTTCTTCCCAACCAAACTTCCTCCTTGGCTCTTCTTTTTATTTCAATTCCAAACCCCATCTGTGTTTGATTTCTTTATTGTGGATCTCATAATCATTACTCACTTTATAATCTATCTATCTATTATAATATTGTATGGTTACCACTTTTCTAGAGGCTGCCATGTGTCATCTTAAAATTATGACATGTGTCTTCTTTTTAAACATTTTTTTTATCTCTATCTCTCTTTAAAAGTCAACACATGTCTAAGACCACTAAATATTTATTTAACTTCCATACCACTAAATATTAATTTAACTCTCTTGTGTACATAATTAGAGATTTAATATATTAGTTACACAATATATTAGTTACACAATCTATTATAAAATTATGACATGTGTAAATTGACTCTCTAGCATGAATGTATTGCATAACTTTGACAAACATAAATTACTAACAATAAAAAAAAAAAATTTCCGAAAACTCATAAGAACGAGTTTCCCCGCATCGCGCGGACTTTATCTATTATAATATTGTACTAGGGTTGGACCCGCGCCCTGCACGGGATGATGATTTCTAAATTTATATTTTTATTTTTAAAAATTCTATTTAACTATCTCAAATTTTTTTGCGACGGATTTATTGGTTCTTATATTTTTTTGTGGTCTATAAATTAAACATTTTAACGATTTTCAAAAAAGGTAAATAACTTAAAGCATTGACCACATGCCGAGACCATACAAAATCTGGGCTCTGTATTAAAAAAATTTAAATATTAAACTTTAAAAATGTTAGACTTTTTCTATAATTTTTAGGAGAAATTATGCCCTAAAATTTTCTTAAGAAAACAATTTTATGAAAATTTAGGCTCTAAAACTAAAGAAAAAAAAAATCAAAAAGAGCCATGTGTTGGATCCCACCTCACACGTGCTTCCAGCCGGCTTGATTGACCACATATTCAATATGATAAACTTAAGCATATATAAACCTCAAATCACTACAATATAATAAGATAATTCAATGAACAAAAAAACTTAAAATAAAACATTATTCTTTTAATAAAAAATTATACTTCATGTATTTTATAAGTTGAAATTTTATAATATTCAAATTTGTGATAAAAAAAACTTTTAAATATTTTAACTTTTTAACCAAGTTAAACTATTTCAAATATTTTAATATCTTGATATAAATATTTTCAACTTTTTCACTGTGAAATATTTATTATTTGGTTTAATTATATAGTTTTATCAAATAACCATAAGTCCCAAAATATATTTATAAATTTGGATGATTATTAAATTAATCTTCCATTTCTTATGGTTTCTTATCATTTTGGTCTTTTTTATAATAGTCTTTTGAACTATCACACATCTTCATTTCCAATGTGAGACTTTGATGATATACTTATTATTTTCATCATTTTAGTAATTCATATCTGTTTTAAAAACTCAAATTATAATTTGTGTAAAAAAATATACATTTTTTTAGTATATGAGTAATGTGATAATTTATTTATTTTTATAAAATTTAGTCCAATCAAAAAATGAGAGAAAAATATAGTATTTAAGAAAACAATTAATTTGATATATTGACTAAGATATGGAAAGAATTAAATGCTAAAATTTGTATAAATAATTAATGTAAACTATTCTCTAATCAAACTAATGCAATGACATAAAATAGTATAGTAAATGTTGCCTTAAATAAAAAATCCTGAGAATGAACCATGTGATGACACATCAGCATGTATTCTCTTTTAATATATTAGGGATGGTTACCACTTTTCTATAGGCTGCCATGTGTCATCTTAAAATTATGACATGTGTCTTCTTTTAAAACATTTTTTTTTATCTCTATCTCTCTTTAAAAGTCAACATATGTCTAAGACCACTAAATATTTATTTAACTTTCATACCACTAAATATTAATTTAACTCTCTTGTGTACATAATTAGAGATTTAATATATTAGTTACACAATATATTAGTTACACAATCTATTATAAAATTATGACATGTGTAAATTAACTCTCTAGCATGAATGTATTGCATAACTTTGACAAACATAAATTACTAACAATAAAAAAAAAAAAATTCCGAAAACTCATAAGAACGAGTTTCCCCGCATCGCGCAGACTTTCCCCTAGTATAGTATATTATTACCATTCATGTTAATTGCATATGAAAGTGAGAATTGCAAACTAAGCCTTAGGGATTGTTTAGCTTGCACAAAATAGTCACTGAGCTTTTCCAAGCAACGAGGCAACCCTAAACTTTCGTAACTATCAGCTTAGTCCACATGGGATTTAGTTCTTTTCTTTTCTACAAGTTCCTTTTTTTTTCTTCTATTAACGACTACATGTTGCTACATAATATTTGTATTTGATAGTTTAGCTAATGAATAATCTAAGAAATCGTTTTTTTTTCTAAGGAGCCTTTGTATGTGGAAAACGAAATATAAATATGGATATCTCTTTATATTGCTCTTAACTTATCTAAGTAATGCATGGTTTTCACTATTTAAAATTTTGGTAGATATTTATACAGATGCATTTTTGTACTAGATATAAGTTTTGTAAGAAGTTTTGGGGTTAATTAACCTGAAATTTGGTATAATATATATACTTTTCAAAATAAATAGTTAGAGTCTGTTCACAAATAGTGATGGTCGTTTTGAATAATTTTGAAAGTTTAAGATATTTAGTTGATGTTTAATTAGTATTTAAATATATACCTTGAGTCCAGTATGGACATGAATTCAAACCATTTATGATTACGTGCGGAATGGGAGTATGTATTATTCTATTATTTTGTTTTGCTTTTTGTACAATTGTTTAATAAAATTGCTTTAATTATGTGTTTACATATTTCAACGTTGTGGCCTCCTCATGTTACTACACGACCCACTCTCCCAAAAGTTTCTTCGCTAAAAAAATAACATTCTCACCATAAAAATGAAGTAAATTTATAATGCATAATATATGATCAGTTCTTTTCGATATACACATTTCTTATAGACCAGTTTTATAATTCTTCATTTTTCTCCTTTTTGAATTATTATATATCCAACCAGATTAAGCTCGCATAACTCTGGCTTCATTGATTGAAAATCTTCATAATAGACGTGAATCATATGGCTAGTCTAGAATTGAACCAAAAATATTTTAACTAAAAGATGATAACCCAAATAGATTGAGCTAAATATATATATAGAAATTTCCAAAAATATATACTAAGGTAGTCAAATGAAAACGACAGTTTTGTAACAACATAAACCTTATAGTTAAATAGAGCAAATATGATAAGGTATTTTAGTTTTGAACCAAAAAAAAAATTGAAAAAAAAAAATGATAAGGTATTTTAGTATTGTACTTTCATGATAAGGTAAACTATTAAAATACAAAAAATTGTGAACAGTCATTAATAGAACCAACAACGCTGTTTCTGCATTTATCGTTGATTAATCAAATGCTTGCTTAGGTTATACAAGGTTAACTAATATGGTTAGGGTAGCTTATTATAAGTAATCGTTTTGAAAGTTGTAATTAAAGTAGATAAAAAAGAGGGAGACATACGACAAAGAGAAGAAAATGGGTGTCATTATGCGAGAATTTCAAAATTTTCAGTGCGATTTGTTTTATTAAGTTCTTCGTTGGCAGCTTCCATTCTCTTTCTATTCTTCTATTCTTCCATTTTGTTTTTGTAAATCTCTAACTTCCAAAAGATTCCATAAACACGATAGAGTCTGATTTTTTTAAACTAACAATATATTTTTATAATAGTAGGATGACAAGTGATTCAGATACGCATATCATAGTTCTATATAATATTTATACTGTGTATATATCTAGAGTATTGCTTAGCTTGATTTGGGAATTAGTATACTTCCGAAACATGGATCAATATTAAGTTACACATATTAAAAATTAAAAATAGACATTATTCAAGATGTTTGACAAAAGTTACGTGGTAGAATTGGTGTTTTTTTTTTTAATCCAAACAAGGTCCTATTGATCAATGATTGATTCAAGTACGATAACGAATTATGATTCTTACAAAATACGAGTGCTATGAAATCATTTTTTTAGCCAAGTATCTCTCTCTAGCAGAAGTGGTTGAATTTTTGTTGAGTATATTTTGTATGATAGCGCTGAAAACCACATCGATTTCGAAACATGTTTGTCATCGACTAGGAGATCCAGATACCATAATTGACTTGATTAGACCTTACATGTGAAACTCTATTGTTGAGATAAAAACAAATAGAGTTGCAAACTTGACGTAATTTTTAAAAATGTTATTTGTGTTCTTTTGCGATCCATATTTATGATAGAAGGACAACAATCACAAGATTGTACCGAAATAAACTAAAAAACAATAAAACCCCACTGTCAATTATTTTCCTTACATTTAATTTCCGTCTTGTTATTTGTATGTTTTCTTACATAAATTCAAAAGCAAAAATTTCTGCTCTTATAAAAATGAAATTGTTTTCTTCCATTTTTGATACACAACTAAACTAACAACACAAAGATAAAATAATCACAAGACTGTACCAATATAAAAAAACAAGAAAATCCTGAAGTCAAATTTTCGTTACGGTTTTGTTTCTTAGTATTATCGTACATAAGATCAAAAACCAAAATTCTGTTTCTACAAAAATAAATTTGTTTCCTTCCATTTTTGATATAACAAGGTAGACCAAAAAGCAGCAGTATCCAAAAGACAAAATTGCCCACCATTATACATGAAGCTATCGTTTTAAAATGGAGGGTATTCTCGTAATTTACACTCCCAAGTTCCGACGTATACTTTTAATATTCATCATCATCATCATTATCGCGCCATGTTGCTTTCTTCTGCTACTGCTTCCAAGTTTTTTTTTTTTTGAGAGAGAGAGAGAGAGAGAAACAGAGAGCTTTGGGCCCGGATCTTGGTTATGGCGAGCGGGTGGGTCAAATCGTTACAGTGCAAGTCAAAAGCTTTCGATGATGTTTACAAACCAATAAAAAACCAAAACCCGAATTCGAATCCGAGTCCGAAACATCTAATGTCAAGTTACAGCTGCAGGAGAAGCACTCAGAGTCTAAAAGACGTGATCGACGCTAAAAAACCCAAACCGAAACCGAGAAAACCGAATCCAAAACCCGATAAACGAGAACCCGACCCGGTTTTAGCTCCTTCGACCCGGATTCGATCATCCGTTGATTCCGCGACTCGAGTTCGTGACCCGTTTTTGCCGACATTGACGGAGCTCGCGGAAGGTCATACGTCGCGTAATGTGGTGGAGATTATTTTCCAGACGAGCTGGGGCCCGAAACCGTTTTCAGGTCGGATCGAAATGATTTTCAAGGTGCAAAACGGGTCGAAGACTTTGACCCGGTTCGAGGAGTATCGCGAAGCCGTGAAGACGAGGAGCGTAGTGAAAGCGCGTGAAGAGAACGCGCGTTCGGTCGCCGACGGGAACGAGACGATGCGGTTTTATTGTTTGGGTCCGAGTTACGGCGGTGGCGCGTGGGGTGTTCTTGGAGGTAAAAGTGGCGGCGCGTCGATCTATACGTTCGCCGGGAGTTGCACGGCGCATGATAAGGCCGGCGGAGGAAAAGGGAGGAAGGCAATGTTGGTTTGCCGGGTCATAGCGGGTAGGGTCTCGAAGCAGAGCGAGTTAAGGTACGATTCGGTTGACTCGGAGGTACGATCACGGTTTGACTCAGTGAGTGGTGACGACGGCGAGTTGCTCGTGTTCGATACACGTGCAGTATTGCCTTGTTTTCTCATAATCTACCGGCTGTAAAAATAAATTAAAAAAAATAATTTTATTTTTATTTTTCGAACTTTTTATTTTTGACAATGTAATTTCATTTATCAACGCAATTTTCCGCTAATGTTTTATTTTCCGATGTATAATTGGTAGAAAATTGTGTTGATAAATGGTAATTAATTTTGTTGACCAGAAAAAAAATGGTAACTAGATCTGTTTTCTTTCCCACGGGTAATCGATTTCTTAATTAATGCTGGAGTAAATACTGAATATTTTGGTGCGTTGGCTTTTACAAATGTCATAAATAGAGATTTTATTACTCAGTCAATTGTTTACATATTTTTGTACGGTTGGGTTTTGATTCTTGACATTCAATTCTTGACATGTAAAGTTAGATATTTTCGTTCACAAAATCTCTATACGTTACTATTAAAGCTTACTTTCTTAAAGTAAAAACTATAATTGGAAAATTTCAAATTTTGTAATTTTTTTGGTTAAGCAATACTGTTTCAAATTTTCATTGAGAGCACACTTCCTTAAGGATAGAATAATCAGCGTAAAGTGATTCCCTATAAAGAGCATTTGTAAGAGATATAAAGTGAAAAAAAGAGAGTAAAAATTGAAAATGAAATCATGAAAGTATACACATTGGATAGGACCATGGAGAATATTAGAATTTGATGAAACACCTAATCCAAATGTGTCAACAGGCCCATTAAGCCCATTAGATCATCAAATAACTTGCGGAATCATACCTTACATTTTGAAAAATAACCAAATAATCATCGTTGGCAAGTATTCATTTTCACATAAGTTCAGTAATAATTTAAATATCATACTTTCTCCTCTAACTTCAATCAATGATCATAAACTATGACCTGAAATCGCCAAGTGTTGAACCTAAATCAACGGAGCTATATCATGTCTATAAAGAAAGTTTCATCATTCTGTTCCTCTCCTTCTTCTACCTACATACCTCTTAGTCGAATCTTTGTTGCTTCTCTGGCTTCGTTTGCATTTTCCATCTTTACTCTTCCCATGATCCATTTTCTTGTATTCTCTCGACCTCAAAACCGTCTCCAAGATGTTCATATCTTCGCGGATCTCGTGTCTAGAAAGCGATAAAAGTTCTGGGAGTATCTCCTTTTGGAAATTCTTCATTCTCCTTCCTCTTCTCACCTTGACTCCAACCTCTTTCTTGTTATTGAATTCATCTTTGCCCTTTGATGATGACACAGACACACAACATGTATCTTCAGTGATGGTTTCACTAATTCTTAAAGTGTGAAGCTCAAATGAATCGTAAGAACAACTCGGTTCTTGATCTTGAGATGAGCTGTTAGGTCTTGATCCAAGCTTGAATGAAACGTTATCTTGACTTTGATCGAGTGAAACCGTTGAGATGTGGAGTAAACATTCAGCTGCCATTTCCATTACTTGAGACGAATCTTCTCGTTCCGCGGTGCAGCATGAAGCTGGAGATGCTGTACTACTGTCTTTTCCATGTGCATCATCTAAACTGTTCTTCTCGCTGCTCATTTCCTTCTCTTGAGTGCGAGGGAAGTTCAAATCTTGGACAAAGCATTGATGATGATTGTAAACCAGCTCATTAACCGGGGTTTGGTTAAGATCCAGCAAACCTGATCCACTTGAGATATTCACTTTCTCACTTCTTTTGCCAAACCAATTTGTATCTTGAGAGTCTTTTATAGCGGAATACACCTGAAAATGAAATTTGATGAACTTGTATATTGTCAATTTTGTTTTCTAAGCAACAATTAAAACCTGGCATAGTACAATATTTTTCGAATTTTTAAGAAAATGATCAGATCCATGAGTTTATAAATTAAACGCATGCAAAGCGAATAAAGTTGTGGAATCTATATATACCTTTTGGCCAAAGAGAGTGATCATTCTGATTTGATTCTGCTTAGAACTTTCTTCATAGGATTCAGATCGTTTCTTGAACATTATTTCATCTGTAGAGAAACCGTGGTGATACACGAGGACACTTCTTGTCCTATCAAATGCGATCAACAATGAAAAATGAGATGGTCCATAAAGAAAACACACATTCGACTAAAATCATAACGATAGTTAAGAATTGTGACATTCTAAAGAAAGCTAACTCTTTTTTTTCTTGCCTCTCTACTTTATCTACATTGCCACATATATACGAACAACAGTTAATCGTGCCCTTAAAGATTCCAAATTCAGTAACAAAAAAAGAAAAGAATGTTAGCTACTAAAATGCATAAACATCATCTATGGATGCATAGCTTTAAATACTAAGATGGCAAATATAAATGGCAGAATGTTGTTGAACAGAGCCAATGTCCAGAATTCAAATCATGTACCAAATTTAAGAAGACATTTTTTTTTCCTGGTGATCTTAAAAGGAATCAAAACCATCAATAATGTCTGAAAAATCAACAAAACAAGACTCTTACATGTTTTTGAAATACCTGATTTGCTAAACCTTAAAATTCATGAAGCAAAAAGACCAAACTCACACTGATCATTCATATATAGAGAGATATATGCTGTTAATTACGATATATATTCTAAACATTCAAATTTTGTGACATTGAGAATTAAAATATATATATATATATATATATATATATATATATTGGTATTGAATCTCGATTATAATTTACAAGTATCAATTTTACCAGAGATTTCATTGATGATTGACCACAATTTCCCACAAAAGAGCAATACAATGAGCTAAAACAATATCTTCATTGTATAAGATTTTGGATAATTTATTTGAAAAAATAATGTAATACAGTACAAAGTACAAAGAGATCCTTTTTAACAGAAGAAAGAGGAATTATTACCCAGAGAAGAAGCTTGAAACTTTCAATGATTAGATTGACCAACAGATCTATATATGAGACATGCCAAATAAAGAAGCAATTCTTAATAAGACAAGAGTTTTATGGTCAGAGATTCCATCAATAGATACAAGTGTAAGGTCTTCTGTATATTTATAGGTTATATATATCGTAGAAGAAATCTTACCATGAGGAGCGAGAAAGAAGAGACTCTCTCTTCCTTTTCTTAGAGAGAGAAAAAGAGGATTAGTGCCTGCCGGTTATGGATTAGCAGAAACATTAGCAATAATATTTCTGTATTTATGTCCACTTCCTTTTTTTTTGGTCAAATACTTTCTTTTTCTTTGAAAACAATAAAAAGTTTAGGTTTAAGATCCGTTAATTTTTATTTTTTTACATAATTATGTGATGGCATGAGGACCATTGTGTATACTATAAACAATAATGGGGTTGTTTTAGAAATATGTGAAGCTACAAGGACCATTGTATGAAGCCACCTTTCACAATAACGCTGCGTTTAAATTATTTCTGAGGATTATCAAATGAAAAGAACAATTGTGGTTCATGGTTCTGTGGGCCAGATATTTTATCACAGGGCCTAAAATATTCTCCCGTCTCTTTAGGAATCTCGTAAACACGATGGCACCTTCGTTATCACCAATTAGATCGCACCACGTGGCAGTAATCGGAGCTGGAGCCGCCGGATTAGTTGCCGCGAGAGAGCTTCGACGGGAAGGTCACTCGGTGGTCGTCTTCGAGAGGCAGAAACAAGTTGGAGGAACCTGGATTTACACTGATCATGTCGAGCCGGATCCGTTAAGCGTTGACCCGACCCGACCCGTCGTTCACTCGAGCGTCTATGGCTCTCTCCGAACTAACCTTCCCCGAGAGTGTATGGGATACAGAGACTTCCCGTTCGCGATCCGATCCGGCGTCTCGGAATCCAGAGATCCGAGGAGGTTTCCGAGTCACGGTGAAGTTCTGGCGTATCTGCAGGATTTCGCTAAGGAGTTTGGGATCGAGGAGATGATACGGTTCGAGACGGCGGTTGAGCGGGTTGCTCCGGCGGCGGAAAGTGACGGTGAAGGAGGAAACGTGAAATGGAGGATTGAATCTACAGAGAAAGAGAAGAAACTTCGTCGTGATGAGATTTACGATGCTGTTGTTGTTTGTAATGGACATTACATTGAGCCTCGTCTCGCTGAAATTCCTGGTAATCTCAGTTGATTTCTCCTCTTGGAATTTCAACATCTTGACTGTGGAAGTAGAACTTCATAGGTAACAGTGAAACATAAATCTTTTAGTGATAAGGGTGATTGTGATTCATCATCATTTGTGATTTCAAGATCTTGATCTTTGAATAGCTTGGCTTGTTACATGTTTCTCTAGTCCTAGAATCTCTGTTTAATCTCGAAATGTTAGTGAACTTTATAGAACCAGTGAGTCTAAAGCTTTGATTTTGATTTTGATTTTGATTTTTCAGGGGTAAGTTCTTGGCCAGGGAAGGAGATGCATAGCCATAATTATCGTATTCCCGAACCATTTAAAGATCAGGTACTCATTTTTCAGAAGATCATATAATGTCAGATTACTCAACGATCTTTTGTTAAAGACAATGTAATGCTTAATTTCATGTGAAGATTGTGCTACATTTGATTAGGTTGTTGTGCTTATTGGGAACTCTGCAAGTGCTGTTGATATAAGCAGAGACATTGCTGGATTTGCCAAAGAGGTTCATGTGGCTTATAGGTCAAATCCAGCTGATACATACATCAAACAGTCCGGTTACAGTAACCTGTGGATGCATTCAATGGTTAGTTTAGCTCCTAAGTACTTACCGAAGAAACAATCTGTTTGTTCCAAATAATAGTTGATGGTTTCTTGAATCTCATGCACAGATAGAGCGTGTCCATGAAGATGGTTCTGTGGTTTTTCAGAACGGGGAAACGATTCTGGTTGATGTTATTATGCATTGCACTGGGTATAAGTATCACTTCCCGTTTCTTGAAACAAATGGAATTGTTACCGTTGATGATAACCGTGTTGGACCATTGTACAAAGACGTCTTCCCTCCAGCTTTAGCACCGTGGCTCTCCTTCATCGGAATACCATGGAAGGTTGTACCGTTTCCATTGTTTGAGCTGCAAGGCAAGTGGATCGCGGGTGTCTTATCGGGTCGGATTAAGCTTCCATCTAAGGAAGATATGATGAAAGATATCGAATCTTTCTATGCAACACTTGAAGCTCAAGGGATTCCAAAGCGATATACTCATCAAATGGGGAATGGTCAAGTAAGTAACTTGTGATTCTGCAACATAAACCGAAACCGAACAGAACCGAATTTACATCTTTTGCTGTTGTTGTTTTCACAGTTTGAGTACAATGATTGGTTGGCTTCACAATGCGGATGCTCAGGAACAGAGGAGTGGAGGAAAGAGATGTATTTGGCAACCGGTGTGAGGAAGAGATTGCATCCAGAGACGTATAGAGACGAATGGGAAGATCATCACTTGGTGTCTCAAGCTTATCAAGATTTCTCTTTGTATACACATTAGCATATGATTCGATAAACGTAAATTAATAACCTAAGATATTGTGTTTATACTGCCATTTGGTGGAGAAAATTCAAAAGACTTTTGGGTTCATGTCACAACTCACAAAGTGTCTCAAAAACAGAGTAATGTATGAAAAAAAAAAGTTGTATTGGCTAATCATCAAGAACAGAGAGAGGAATATATGAAAAAAGAATCTCTGAAGAAGAGCAGCATCATTAAGTTTCTCAACCTTTTTAAGATTTCTCTCCATGTGCATAAACATTAGAAATTGGTAAAAATTTGCCAAAAATTAGACGTAAAAATTCTTAAATAAATCTTTATAAATTCTCTCACCATAAATTCTTAAAAATTAATTATTTTTTTTTTTGTTAAAAATTCTGTAGAACAAAAAATAAAAATAAAAAATGTTTATGAGGGTTGGTTGGACTGGACATAATAGAAACATTGCTGCGAGTTTATAGAAAAGCACTTTAGAAAGCCAAATACTTAATTTTTGCAATTTTGCAGTCAATACATATGGAGGAGATGTAGAGGCGATCAAAGAGTAATTCTTGTTTTCTTGGGTGAATTTAGTGAATATACTCAGATAATAAGAAAATTAAAAACTAAGAGCAAATAATTAGAAATTAGGTGAAATAAGAGAGAGAAACAAAATTAAAACCAAAAGTATTCTTTTTATTTTTAATAATTACAGAAAGTGCCATTGTGTTGCAAACTCATTTTCCTATGAAACAATCTGACAATACTGTTCCTTATCCAAACAACCACCATCGATATTGTTCATCTAAATCGGTGAACACTATTCATCATCAGAAAATATAAAAGATAACAATGATGTTAACACGCTAACGCAGTTAGCATATTGTGAACCTCGTTATCATATAATAAATAATGAAATTTTCATGTTAAAATAGTTATCACATTTTAAAATTATTGTTTTAACTTTGTTATCGTTATAATCATTCTGGTAATCTTGTTATCATTTCACGAAAATATGAGTTATTGATTTGCTAACTTTGTTATCGTTATAATCATCGTTCTAATTTTGTTATCATTTCTTGAAAATATGAATTACTGATTTGCTAACTCTGTTAACTTTAAAAGTTACTTTGGTATTATCACCACCGTTATCAACGTTACCATTGCCAATATTATATTCTTTTTCTTCATTCTTCTTTCTCTTCTTCTTCTTCCTCCTCCTCTTCTTTCTTCTTCTTTCTATTTCTTCTTTCTATTTCTTCTTTCTTTTCATCGATTAGTTGGAGAGAGAACCAAACAAATATAAAGCAAGGAGAAAGTTGTATTTTAAACATGAATAGTATAGTGATAAAGGTGTTAGTTTTTGTCACTTAATTTAGAGAATATCTGAGGTTAGTTTGTACAATTCTTTATGTCATTCATTTAGTTTGTGGTGCTCTATACTTGTCTGTATTGAAAATCTTGCTATACAAGAATTGGCAAGTTGGAGCAAATCTTGTTACACAAATTTTATTAAACTATATTTGTAACTATTTGTGAAAGGTTTAATCTTATAATTAATTACAGTTAGTATAGAGAACTAATGTCACCATAGAGAAAAAAATTACAAACCTTATTTTAAAGAAATAAGGGTGGCTTTTGGATGATGATCTTCGCCGTCGAGAGTGACTTTGTGATTAGTATGCCCCACCAAAGTCAACAACCAAGTGAAAATTGTTCAGTGATTTGGACTGTGGACGAGAAAGAAAGTCCTTCAATTATTTCTGTGCATCTTCTCTGGTTTTCTCAGATCAGTAAAATCTCAAACCTCAGATCTCTCTTCCTATCGGCAAAATGGGCATCTCTTTCTCGATACCTTGTGATCCGTGTATCAATAAAATCTCTAACTGGCTGGACGAGAAAGTAGCTTGTATACATAATCTCAAGAAGAATCTCACGGCTCTGGGGACATCCATGGAAGAGCTCAAGGCTAAGCGTGATGATTTGTCAAGAAGGGTGACAAGAGAGGAGGACAGAGGTCTGCAAAGGCTTAATAGAGTTGCAAGCATTGAAAAAAAAGTCATTGATCTTCATAGCGTTGGAGATGTCCAACTTTGTGGGTTTTGCTCTAAGAGTTCAAGATCTAGTTATGGTTACGGGAAGAAGGTTTTCTTGTCGTTGAAAGAGGTTGAGAAACTCAATAGTATAGTTTTCGAAGTGGTTGCTGATGAAGCTGAGACAGCTGAGATGGAGGAAAGACAACTTCAACAGATAATTGTTGGTCAAGAAACAATGCTCGACAAGGCATGGAATAATCTCAAGAAAGATGGAGTTGGTATTATGGGTATGTATGGAATGGGCGGAGTGGGAAAAACGACGCTTCTCACACAAATCAACAATAAGTTCACTGAGGAAAGGTGTGGATTTGATTTTGTGATTTGGGTTGTGGTGTCTAAAGAGTTACGGGTTGAGAAGATACAAACTGAAATCGCTCAGAAAGTTGGTCTTGGTGGAGTGGAGAAGAGCCAAAAGGCTGATGCTATATACAATTTCCAGATTTGTGTTGTTTTTAGATGACATATGGGAGAAGGTGGATTTAAAAGAGATTGGAGTCCCGTTTCCAACAACAAAAAATCGATGTAAAGTGGTATTTACAACTCGTTCTCAGGATGTGTGTGCACACATGGGTGTCGAAAAACCAATGGAAGTCAAGTGCTTGTCGGACAATGACGCATTGGATTTGTTCCAACAGAAGGGTTGGACAGATAACACTAGGAAGCGATCCGGAGATCCCCAGCCTTGCGAGAAAAGTTGCCAAGAAGTGTTCTGGTCTACCATTGGCGCTCAATGTCATAGGCGAGACCATGTCATGCAAGAGGACGATACAAGAATGGCATCACGCCATAGATGTTTTGACTAGGTATGCTACTGAGTTTTATGGCATGAAAGATAAGATCCTTCCGCTTTTGAAGTATAGCTACGATAGTCTTGAGGGTGAGGATGTCAAATCATGTTTGCTATACTGTGCGCTGTTTCCAGAAGATGATAGAATTGATAAAGAGAAATTGATCGACTACCTGATAGGCGAAGGTATTATAGATGGAAGTGAAGGTGTAGAGAGGGCTGAGAACAAGGGGTATGAGATAATAGGTAATCTTGTTGGTGCATCCTTGTTGATGGATGAGGTTAATCATCGTGGGCCACCTTTTGTGCTTATGCATGATGTTGTTCGTGAAATGGCTTTATGGATCACGTCTGACTTGGGAAAAAAAAGAGAGGCTTGCATTGTGCATTCAGGTGTTGGGCTATATCAAGTGCCAAAGGTTAGGGATTGGAACACTGTGAGAAGGATTTCACTGATGAAGAATGAGATTCGCAATCTCGCTGGCAGTCCTGGATGTCTCCAACTCACGACTCTGCTCTTGCAAAACAACTGTTTGGGAAATATCTCGGGTGAGTTCTTCAAGTCAATGCCAAAGCTAGTTGTGTTGGATCTATCACGAAATGAACATCTCAATGGATTGCCTCAAGGAATATCTGCATTAGATTCCTTGCAATATCTCAACTTGTCATTTACTGCTATACGTCATCTCCCTAAGGGTCTACAAGAGTTGAAAAAACTCATGGTGAAAATGGACTCGTCTTAAAATACAAAGAGAAAAGTTGGATTGAAGGTTTGGAATGGGAGGACGAAGCTACCAAAACTCGCTTCTTATCTTCATGCGAATGGGTATAATTTCGTATTCTCTTATTTGTTTTCATATGTTTTCTCTTCGGATTATGCATTGCTTCCATATTTTTTTTTTTATTTTTTTTTATACAGTATTAGTTTGGATCGTAGCCACAAAGTATAACTGGTATCTTCTGATGCAGGTCTTTGGAAGTTGAAAATGTCATTTGCCTTTGATCCAAAGAGAAGCTTTCTCTCTCTCAAATCACTACCACTCACTCTGTGTTTCTCTCCATCTGTGAGTTGTTTTTATTGGAATGTTTTCATATGACCAACACCTTTTTATTCTTGTCCCGTTTATTGTATTTGTTAACACAATGATCCATAGAGTTCTTTTATTCATCAAGTGTAAATTGTGCTTGATAGACACCCAAGACTATCCTGTTTAACTTGTTAATTCCTTTCTGAAAGAGTATTCAGTAAGTTATTTTACGATGTTGATGATCTAAGTGTAAGTAAAATATTGTTAAAATTGTAATCTCGTCTAATTAGCCACATGGGTAGATGAGTCTAGCAAGTAAGCTGGAAAACTGAATTGATTATATTGAGAGGATGATTAATTTAAAAAAACAATGAAATCATGACCTCGTATAATGTACTCTCTGCAACCAGCTAGATAAACGAGATATCATCTGTTTTTTGAATGCGAGTATTCATCGGAGATTTACAAAAACCTCACTGCCAATTTATTGGGAAATATGTATGCAACAAGTGGAGACAGTCTTATTGTGCTGCTCCATGATCCAAGCTTAGACCATCTCAGATTCTTCAGAGATATTATGAAAAAGATAACGTAATGCTTAGTTTCATATTGTGAAGAATAGTGATACATTTGATTATAGGTTGTTGTGGTTATTGGAAGCTCTGCAAGTGCTGTTGATATAAGCAGAGACATTGCTGGATTTGCAGATTGGTAAAGACATTGCTGGTTTCTTCTTGAATCTCATGCAGATTGAGATTAACTTCAGTTTTCGCGGATAAACCGAATTTAAACAGAACCAAATTAACGTCTTTTGTTGTTGTTTCACAGTTTGAGTACAATAATTGGCTGGCTTCACAATGCGGATGCTCAGGAACAGAGGAGTGAAAGAGATGTATTTGGCGACCGGAGTGAGGAAGAGAGCGCATCCGTATAGAGACGAATGGGAAGATCATCACTTGGTTTCTCAAGCATACCAAGATCTCTCTTTGTATGTATCAACCAAAAGATGAGATTTTATAAAATCAAATAAGAATATTGAATACTGGTTGTGTAAAGGCCTGCCTTATGCTTTCTGTATTGGAGAAGTTTTTTAAAGGGTAAGATGGCTATATTTTCAACCTTCTTGAGTAATGGATCAAAATGTTAATTTTCCACAGACAATTTGGGTATCTGATAAAAGCAAAGAGAATAATATATAAGACTATACGGTAAGTTATTGTTATATATAAAGGTGTTGTACCTCTGAATCAACAGAGCATCAAATCAAATCTTATGTAATGAGTAAAGCACTAGGTATTACCAGTTAATAGTAAATCTGCCGCCAAGAGTAAAACAAACCATACTTAACAATATGAAAATGCCTTGGAGAAGAACAAGATCCCATTACGCCGCCACACGCTACTCTGCTTCTGCCTCATAGTCATATTCATCATCATAATAAGGATCTTCAAGTCTTTGTTTTTTGTAGTTAGCTTCCTCTTCTTCTTCTTCACGTCTTCTGGCCTGTCTAAAACCTTGTAGCCTTGCTAGGATGGCAGTAGCATCCTCCTTGCGAGCACGAGATTCATTGCCAGCCTCAACTCCCCCAGGGTAATAATCCAACTCCTGCTTGACAAGCAAAAGAGAAGATTAACAAGTGAGAAAGGGAAAGAATCAAATATGTAGTTAGACAATGACAAGGTTTCTTTTGGGGATAGATGCTTACTTCAAGTGCATGTTGTTTACTGAGGATATGCTTGGTGAAACTTTCAAAGCCTAAGAGACCAAGACAGCATCCTGAGCAATAAAAGGTAGATTTACCCGTTGTTCCTTTGCAATCCTTCTTGGCCTCTGTTGGAGAAACAAAAAAGGAGATTAATCAGTTGCTTAATTCAACACTGTGTGTGTGTGTGTGTGTGTTTGAGAGAGAGACAGAGAAACACACCTGCACGTAAGCTTGCGAGTAAGCTTTCCCAGAGGAAGCACCCTGCACGCCTAGCGAAGACGGTGGGCTCTAGTTTACGATCATATGGAACTTTTGAGCCAAGAACGTAGTATTCTTCCGATAGATCGGCAATATATTGACCGAAGATCCTCTGAAGGGATATGAGCATTACATTAGCCGGAGGCGAATTATCCATCTCCCACATGATCAAACTAGTCAAAATCGATTTGTTATCTGTTCCAGAAAAAAACTAAAATACTTAAAGACTCTATAGTAGTATATGCAAAAAAAGAAAGGTAAAGACGAGTCGAATCTAATACACTTACACATAGTGGGGACGTGATGAAGGTTGATCCCAGTGGAAGAGAGGGCTCGAAGGACGTCAATAGGGACTTGTGATAGTATGCCAATGGCGGTGATGGTGAGATCACCGTTGTAACCTAAACTCTTCAACGCCCGTCTTATAAACGGACCCACACGACGAGCATCAACGTCGGAGGGAACAGGACACCTGCTTATGTCCCACAAGACCCATGTTGCAATATCAGCCTGCCTCTTCGTCGCCGCCCTAAGGTCCATCATCGTTCAACAAGACTTTAAACTCTAAACAAAATTGAAGATTCAAAACCAATTAGGTCTTTAATCTAGATGAACGGCCGGAGAGAACAAACGCGCACACAGACGACAGACTTAAATAACTTGAACATTATTGAAATTGTTTGCCGAAACTGAAGTTTATCATTTAAATTTTATTTTTAATTCAAGATATGAATATATAGATCAAGATGAGATATCTTTATTATATAAAAACAAGTACGACACGTAAGATTATTTTTGACACATAGTATAATTTATAGAGTAACTAATAATTAAAGGGAAAAGTAAGCACATAAACTTGATTAAAAATAAGAAATTAACAAAATAATTATCAAATAACTAACAAAGTAATAAGAAGAAAATTTTACAATAATCTAATTTATTAATTTCCCATTGTCCATTTATCCAATTTTATAATTTGACAAAATCATGGAAAGGAAAAAGTTATTAGAATACTCTAATCAATTTATTTTTAAATTTATTATTAGTTTTATGTTATATCAATTTATCATAAAATTTTAAAACTATTAGTTTGTGATATATGTCTAATACTAATCGGATGATGACATTTATTAACATATAAACTTAATTTAAAATGTATGATAAAAAAATAGAAAAAAAAAAATATAATTTTCAAACAATTAGGGGTCTTATTGAACTAGTTATTTGGGAGGATTTTAATTTCTTTTCAAATCACCTCTTATTGGATCTATTATTTATAAAAATCATTCAAAATCCAAAGTTATTGGACTAATAATTTATACATTTTTTTTTAAATCCCACTTTATTGGAAAATTAGGATTTCATTAACAAAATATATCAAACAAACTGTTTTAAGGGATTTTTGAGAGATTTTGTAGTTAAAAATAAATATATTCAAATATGGAATTTGAATAAATAAGTATATAAATTATGAAACACACCAAAGTTACAAAATCTAGCCCCACGCTTTGGTGTATATCTGTTTTAACCATTAAAAAGTTGTTTGATCCAATAAAACCCAATAAAGCGGACGACCCTTATTAGGCTATGTATGTCAACAATATAACAGAAACTTAGGGGGGATATTTGGGAGTTGGATTTTCAATAAGTTTTAAAATTTTAAAAATCTGTTATTATTGGTTTATGGATTTTTAAAATCTTAGTAAAATCTACTGTTATTGGTTTGAAGATTTTTAAATTCCAATCAAAATCCCTTGTTATTCAAAAAGTTTAGTTTTCATTGATTTTGTCATTCTACTAAAATCTATTGTTATTAGAAGGTAAATTCTTTAGATTTTTACTCATATGACTCAACTTTCAAAATATCATATATATCTCTGAGATTCTACTAATCTATATCAAAAAAAGTTTGACTTCGTAAAAGAAAACAAACGTCAAACAACACCACAATAATTCACGATAACACCACAAAAAACATAAAGAAAAAAAAAAAAGATAACAATGACACCACCATCATCGTTGACTTCCATTGCCCAATGCATCTGCCCACATACTAGATGCTATCATGTTTCTCCAATTGTTTGCATATTCCCTTTGTTTAGATTCAAGAGTGCATACGTCTCCATTATCTTCAAAACTATTAACTTCTTCAGGGTCTGCATTGATCACTTCTTCGGGAAAAGCATCTGATCGGCATTCTTTATGAAGAAAATTATGTAATCCAGCACAAGCTAAAACCAATTCTGTTTGCGTCTTAAAAGAGAAAAGAGGCGCAGATTTAAAAATCAAAAAACGAGATTTGAAAATACCAAAAATTCTTTCGACTACGTTTCTCAAAGATGCATGTCGCAGATTGAATAACTCGTTTGGTTTTTCGGGATCACGTCCTTCGCCTCTAAATTCTTGTAGATGATAACGAGTACATCTAAACGGAGCTAAAAACTTTTGACGATTTGCAAACCCACAATCTACCAGATAATATTTCCCTGAAAGACAATACACAAATGATTAAAGTCAGTTTCATATACACGTATACATCTTGTAGTTTTATATAAACCACATTTCTCAACTATATACCGTCGGGAACTTCTAATCTGCAAGTGTTCCTTGTTAGAGCATCATTTAATATTTTTGAATCATGAGCTGAACCTTCCCATCCACTAAGAACGTATATAAATTGTAGATCAAAATTGCAGGCCGCAAGCACATTCTGTGATACAGATCCTTTACGATTCCGATAGCTAGGCACATCATCTTTTGGTATCATCGCAAAAATATGTGTGCCATCAATAGCTCCTATGCAATCCTATAATGATCAAAATTGAGCTCTCAAATTATAAAGAAGAATGATGAAAACATGTGATTGCTTGATTCAAAAATCACAACTATGTACCTTGAAGTAGGGAAAAAATCTTGTGCTCTCTCTTATTTTTGCACATGTTGTGACTTCAGGCTTCGCCATCAAATCTGGTGCTATGGTATTTAGCGCTTTAAGAACCTTATGAAAATTCTCGCTCGTCGCGAATACCGATCTCTTGAATGTGTTTATTGAATAACAATATTTTGAACTTTGACCAACGGTAAGGAGGAATGTAGCCACCATTTCTTCAACGCATATATGACGGGTATCTCGTAGACCTGTCTTCATTCTAATAAGATCACATAGCTTCTCAAACGATTCTGGATACATACGATATAACGATCGAAAATGTCCAGGTTCCTCCTTGAGAGCCTTTTGAATGTAAGCATAGCCAATGTCTGTAATTGGTCGACGAACAAGACGTTCAATTTGATTGGCACTCTTCATAGATGCTCTTGCTATATTATCCAACATTAGTAGCATAATGTCCAAATCTGATTCTTCATCTTCCATTTGGTTTTCTTCTTCTTCGTGATTTTTTTCCATGCTAAACCTGCAACAATGTAATGTTTGTAAACAAAAACGTATAAGAACATCACATGTTAATCAGAATCACATTATACGTACGAACTATCACAAGTCAAAAGATCAATCAAAATCCATTTTTTATAAATAAAGAAACTCAAAACAAAGCCTGAAATATTACTGAAAAAAAATAACCAAAAACTCAAAAACAATGTCTCGAATATCACTGAAAATAAATAACCAAAAACTTATAAAGAAAAAGACCAAGTGCAGCTAAAGCAAAGATCACTCAAAGCTAATATTGGTCTTGATCCAACCATAGCGTTCTTCTACTTGTTAGCACTGGATGTGTCCGTGTCCGTCCGTGTATCAACAATCCAAGAGTCTGGTTCTGGTTACCATCATCATTACTTACATAACATGTTGAAGCATATTGTGATTTGATTTTGATATAAGTTTCTAACATGTAATTAACAAGTAGAAGACTGCTACAAGATGATGAGGCAGAGTTGGATAAGATAAAGGTTTGATTTGCTTGAGAGTTTTAACAAAACAAGTGTAACATAATCCAAAATAGACTCGGAGAAGTATAGATGCAGCATCGATCCCTGGAAAAACTAGAACCTGAACTTTGTGTTTCTAACGCAGGAAGTTTGACTTATCATCTATGATGATTCGTCCATAACCCTGCACACCCCAGTTATCTTTTCCCCAGCTATTCTGAACAATGAAGAACATCTTTCCTTCTTTCGTATATCCGTTTCCCACGATCAAAAGCATGTGCCTCTCTATTCGAACTTGTTCTGAGTTCATCGACTCGGTGCCCTGAATTTTTAGTATTACGTCAGATATTATACGGTATATTACTTTGTCTATGCATTGAATCGTCTACTAACCTTGGTAAGCTGATAAAATTCGTGATCTAGATCAAAAACTATCCCAACAGGCGACTCATCAACCATCCTTTTGACAAAGTCGACTTGAGCATTTATCAATGTTGTAAATTCCCACTTTTCCTTATTCCCAATTTTGCTTCCAGCCTTAGAGACGACAACTTTTTCCATGTTGGAACATATATTTGCAAGAAAAAATGTATGAAGCAGATTATACAAACATGAAAATACCTTAGTTTGTCCTGAAACTTTCTTCTTGAGCAACCCTTCGTTCTTTAATATTCCCAAGTGCCAAATATGGTTTCCTTTTCTTGGCTTTTCTTTGTAAAGAAAGTCTTTTGGGTACTGATTATTGATGTTGTACACTGCTTGAAGGAGTCTAGTCAACACTATTGCCCAGCAATCTTCTACAAAAATCAAAAGGTTTATGAATGAGAAGCACATATTAAGCTTTTACTCAACAACAAAACAACCTTAGGGAAAAGAGGAAGAAGATGACAATATGTAAGGACACGCAAACAGAAAAGAGCGTTGGGATTATAAGAAAAACTGTTTCCTGCAAAATCAAATCTTTTCGTGGGCCCTACTACTTGATGATCAATTCACATATGATCACGTGATCAACCCTAGTCCTCAAGTGATAAAGAGTCCAATTTTTTTGTTAAGGTGATTAGTAATTGGTCATATACTGTGTGCACTATGTTTGCTCAATGTTGAGCCCAAAATAACACATGTTCCTTTTTGTGCATTTTAGTGCTTAGCCTTTGAAACCATTAGAAAGAACGTCAGTCCATTAAATAAATTCGAAAACAGAATATTCTTCTACTTAGCAAAAATTATGTTAAATCTTTCCAATCATTATAAAATCAAATGATTCTATAATTTTAACCATACGTTTATCATAAACTTTAAACACCAACTTTGTAAAGTTAAAATGTGCCAAACACGAAAACCATATATATGAATATAAAATTATAAATATACAAGTTTATGTACTTTAAAAAAAATATATGTACATGCACATCCTTCCATTTTGGTGCAACGTACGGAGGGAGACCGAGAAAGAGACCCCATGTTTAATATACTGACAAATGTAGACATGAATATTAAAACAGAAGAAATGGGCTTATATGCGTGACACTCGTCTTCTTTTTGTCGTTTCTAATCTGTATACTATATTTTCTTTTACATGTATATCTCACAATAGGAGACAACATTATCTCTGGAAGTTTGGAACCCTAATCCTATTTTTCTGAAGTGTCAAGGCCGTACCGTGCTTTGTGTATAAGGTTTCAGGCCCATGAAATAATTAAACATTAAATGCCCCCTGTTTCAGATTACCATTGTTTGAATTTTGTATTTACTTGAAATTTTTCAATACAGTAAAGTCTGGATTTTGTAGGTTACAAAGTAGGTTTTTCTTTTGAATTCCGTATTTACTTGAAAAGTTTGAAGTATTATATCCAAAAAATATATTAAAAAGTCACTATTTTGAATTTTGTCTTAGGCCCTATAAACCGAAGGACGGTGTAGCACCCGTGAACCAGGGTTCTACTGGACGGTCGAGAAAAAGGTTCGGAAAGACAGTTGTGGTCGAGGAAAAGTGGCTGAATCTGAACGTATGGTGAAGTTATGGTTAGACCGACTGGATGTATCGTAGGAGTTGAGCTGGATCGACTGGATAGTCGAGAGTCTGGTCTGTGGTCGAGCTGGACCAGTCGGCTGATCGGTGCAGTCGAGCTGTAGTCGGCAGAATTGAACTTTATGCGATCAAAATGGAACTTGGTCGTATAAAGTGGTCGGTGTTAGGACCAGGCGGTTATTGGTCGGGGTAGAAATAAGTTCGGTCGAATAAAATTAGAGTATGGTCGATTTCTATCGAGGGAAATGATAAACCGATCGTCGAAAATGCGCCTAAGTCATTTGGCGGGAACGGTTACCGACTGGAATGAAGAAGCGCTCGATCAAAAATGAGCGGGAGCGGTTATTGGCCGATAGAAACGCGCGCGTTTTAGTAAAGCGGCGGTTACCGAGCAGTTATTAGACTTATATCGCGTGTAGTATCTTTCTCGATCATTTCCAGTCGAGAGAGCGATCGAGAGAGAGCGAGAGAGAAAGCGGTTATCGATAGAAAGTGAGATTTCATCGATAGAAAAGAGTTCTGTTCGATTGAAAGAGTGTTTCAGTGAGATTCTATCGAGGGGAAAGAAGATCGATCGGGGAAAATCGAGTCTTGATCGGTAGAAGAGCATTCGGGTCGAGGAGAGCGGTTAGCGATCGACCGTTTGTTGCTGTGTTCGATAGATCGTCGACTGAAGTCGATATTCTGTTACTGAAATCTGTTTTCACCGTTCGAAATTAGGCAAAGGTGAGTGTGTGACCTGAAGTCATAGTGTATGGTCGTTCTCACGACATAGATAGATTCAATGATTGATGATTGCGTGTAACTGAGTCTGTTTGCGTGTTAAACCAAGTCTGAAAGCTTGATCGGGTAATCGATCCATTTGGCGAGAGGGTGCTCGACCACTTTGGGTGTTTAGCCGCGATAAGCGACTGTGGTTGATGCATGACTGGTTGTTGAACTGTGTGTTATGATTGCGATTCTCTGTACTGTGACTTAGTGGATGGAATGATCGCATTCACTAAGCAAACTTGTTTGCTTATGCCTCATTTTAATGTGGCAGGTTCTGAGACCATTCAAGGTGATGGTCGTGATGTTTAATCTGGACGCGAGACTTGGCAGGAAGGAAGGGATGGTTAGGAATGGGTAGATCCGGACTAGAATGTGATGTAATAGCCTATAGCGAACACGCATTAATTCTAGAACCGAATTTGTATTTCAAGTTTCTGTTAAATCTATGTTTATCTAAGTTGTTGAATCGTTAAACATGGTTGAATGAAGTTAAGTTCATATTCTGTCTATCCGTTTGTGCATAATTCATAGCTATCCAGTGGGAAAACCTCATGCGTTGAAAAAGGTTAAGGAAAACCGAACTGAAAATTTGACTAAGTATAAGTTAAATGAAAAACCGGGTTAGGGTGTTTCAAGTTGGTATCAGAGCATGGTTGGTTCTAGGATAGCCTTTATGCATAGACGGGTAGTGGGTTTACAACCATCCTTCCAAGGCCGGAAAAAGTCTCGCGGATTATTGTATGAACTGTTGTGTGTGGACTGAGTTAGTCGTGCGGCTAACTCATAAATCTGAACTTGCAGATGGCAAAGAGTGCTAGAAACTCTAGAAGAAGTGTACCCGAAACTGGGGAGAACTCAGGGGTACATGTTGCGAATGATCGCAATGCTGAGGTGCGTGCACCTAATGCGGCCGATGAAGTGGCTGCTGAGGAAGTGGCTGCTGCCGTTCCTCCTCCTCCTCCTCCCGCTGGGATGGAAGCTCTGTTAGGTCTGTTAGCTCAGGTGTTAGAGCGGTTGCCGGTCGTTCCTCCTGAAGGTGTGGATACACCGGGAGCAGTTGAGGAACCGGTGGATGTGAACGTGAATGTTGGTGTGGAACCGGATCCAGGAGAAAGAGTTCCGTCGTATCTGCGGGTGTTGGAGCAGATGCAGAAGCTGGGAACTAAGTTCTTCTCTGGTGGATCCAGGCCGGTTGAGGCGGACGAGTGGATTACTCGGTTGGAGCGGAACTTCAGTTCCATCCGCTGTCCCGGAGTGTACAAGAGGGACATTGCGATCCACTATCTGGAAGGGGATGCGCATATCTGGTGGGGAGGTGTGGTTGCCCGTAATGGTGGCAATAGGAACTGTACCTGGGTAACCTTCCGTGAGGAGTTCACGATGAAGTACTTTCCCCCAGAGGCATTTGATAGGATGGAAATGGCTTTTCTGGAACTGCGCCAAGGCAGTAAGACCGTACGGGAGTACGAGGCGGAGTTTAACACTCTGAAGAAGTTTGCGGGACGCGAACTGGATGCGGAGAGTGCTCAGGTCCGTAGGTTCATGCGTGGCCTTAGAGCGGATATCCAGAATCGCTGTCAGATACGCGGGTATGCGACTGTTGCGGAGTTGGTTGAGAAGGCGGCTCAACAGGAGGCCGGAATGGTCGAGGAGATGAAACTGATGGAAAAGGAACTCCATATTCAGTCCAAGAACATAGTTGGAAAGAGCCAGAGTGCTGGTCATGGCAAGTCCGCTGCGGGACGCAGTGCGTGTGCGACTTGTGGAAAGACACACGCGGGCGCATGTAGGAAGGCGTCCGGTGCTTGTCATCGTTGTGGAAGTCAGGATCACAAGGTTCGTGATTGTCCTGAGGAGGATAAGAGGCCAAAGGAAAGCCGTGTGGTGCAGTGTTACGGCTGTGGAGAGCCGGGTCACTACAAGAACAAGTGTCCGAATGGAGCGGAAACGGGGAAGCGCGCAAGTGAGGGACCAAACCCGAGTGCAAAAAGGCAGGCAGTGGAGCCTCGGGTTTACTCGATTGGGGATGCAGCTATGGACCCAAGCTCATCTCGTCCGATCACTGGTCAGTCCTCTCACTTAGCTGATTAAGCTTTCTGCGTGAATAGCTAGGAGTAGCTAGTTGCTTGTTCTGTGGTAGTTAGGTTTCTTAGCATTCGGATGAATGTGTAGGGACCTTGAACATGGGTGGAATGGCGACCCATGTTCTGTTCGATTCCGGTGCGTCGCACTGTTTTGTTCACCCAAACCTGGTCGGTAGTGGGGAGTTCCGTAAGGAACCCGGGGAAGACCATGGGATGGTTCAAGCAGCTGGTGGGCAAGTTATGTTTACCTTGGGGAAGATCAGGAACGTGTCTGTGATGATCGGAGGGGTAAACATGCCAGCTGATTTGGTAATATGTGCGGTTGATAAGTACGATGTGATCCTCGGTATGGACTGGCTAGGGAAGTACAAGGCACATCTGGACTGTCACCGTGGTAGGGTTAGGTTCGAAACGTCCAGGGGTAAGTTGGAGTACCAAGGAGTTCGACCAACCGATGGGAGTTTGATCATATCGGTCATCCAAGCGGAACGGATGATCGAGAAAGGCTGTGAAGCATATCTAGCCGCGATCACAACTACGGAGGTGGGGAAAGACGCTAGCCTTAGCGAGATTCCAGTAGTTAGTGAGTTCGAGGATGTGTTCCGGGCACTGTCTGGACTGCCCCCTGATCGGTCGGATCCGTTCACGATCGAACTGGAACCTGGAACGGCTCCGTTGTCAAAGTCGCCCTACCGGATGGCGCCGGCTGAGATGGCTGAACTGAAGAAGCAGTTGAACGACCTAATGGAAAAGGGTTTCGTTCGACCGAGTAGTTCGCCATGGGGTGCACCGGTCCTGTTTGTAAAGAAGAAGGACGGTAGCTTTAGGCTCTGTATCGATTACCGCGGTTTGAATCGGGTAACGATAAAGAACAAGTACCCTCTGTAAACCACTTTAATGATTTCTATTACTCATGAAATCTATCCCAAGATAATCTAGACTTGATTTAATCCAACCCTAATTAGTTTCTTAGAGAAGAAGAAAGCAACACTAACCTTGATCCATGCTTTCCTTATGTTGTTGTGAGATCAATACTTCAATTGATCTTCTCCTCCCTTTGACCCTTTTCTCCTTGTGATCCCTTTTGATGGACAAAGGATCAAAACCTTCTCTTTCTCTTGTATTTCACGAGTGTATTTGGTGGTGTGTGTTTGTGATTCTTCACCTTAACTCTTAATTATGAGTTTACTTCTATATATAATAGAAACACATGTAGTGTATGGTTACGTAAGTAACCATCACAACCATTCTACACACCCCTTCACACATGACCTTTAATGAAAGATGTTTATAACATAATAGGGTAAGGGAAGAGGGTTATCAATACACCCAGATTCTAATGTCTTTCATTGAAACCAATCCATCATGGTATCATCTTTTATATTAGAATTATTAACTTTAATATGAACTTGATCTTTATATTAAACTGAATAAACACATAGGTCACATAAATATTCTTACATTCTCCCACTTGACCTTTGTGTTAACTTAATAGTTTAATACCTATAATGCGCGCTTTTATATCAAATTCATATAACTTTAATTTTCAACAATAAAATCAGAACTAATTGAATCATGGCGGTCACACATCATTAAACGACATGATTCCTTCCATGTATCACAAACTAATCATAATTCTATAGGTTTCTTTACATTTGAGAAGAACCTTAATTCACAAACTAAACATATGTTATCTATAAACCATAAGTGTATACACATACTTTAATAATAACATACTTAATAAAATCAGAAACATAACTTTAAGTGAATTCATAGTGTCACACACATAATGAGCATTCCATATCTAAAATAGCAAGGCTTTATCTATAATACCCATACGTTCTACATGGCCAATGAACGCCTTGGGTGGTAGTCCTTTAGTTAACGGATCCGCAACCATCATATCCGTTCCTATGTGCTCAAAGGACACTCTACGTTTCTGTACTTCTTCTTTAACAGACAAATACTTTATCTCCATGTGCTTGGCACCCTTCGAGTACTTGTCGTTCTTTGAAAAGAAGACAGCTGCAGAATTATCACAATAAATTCTCAGCGGCTTCTCAATATTGTCGACAATTTTGAAGCCCTGAGATAAAGTTCCGCAGCCACAATGCATGAATTGTGGCCTCAAAGCATGCCACGAACTCAGCCTCCATAGTGGAAGTAGCAATGACAGACTGCTTTCCACTTTTCCACGATACTGCTCCTCCAGCTAATTGGAACAAATAGCCAAACGTCGATTTTCTGCTATCGACGCATCCAGCATAATCTGAATCTGAATATCCAATGATCTCTAGATGATCGGATCTCCTGAATGTAAGCATGTGCTCTTTGGTGCCTTGCAAGTACCTGAGAACCTTCTTTGCAGCTTTCCAGTGGTCCATTCCGGGATTACTTTGATATCGACCCAACATACCAACAACAAAGGTGATATCTGGCCGAGTACATGTCTGAACATAGTTCAAACTCCCAACAACTGATGCATACGGAATTCTTTCCATTTCCTTACGCTCCAATTCATTTTTAGGACATTGCATTTTACTGAACTTATCCCCCTTCTGAATTGGAGCTATCCCTGCAGAGCATTTTTCCATTTTATATCTCTCTAAGATCTTATTAATATATCCTTTCTGAGACAAACTTAACAAACCTTGTGATCTATCTCGAAATATTTCTATTCCGATCACATAGGATGCCTCACCCATATCTTTCATTTCAAAGTTCTTAGAGAGATACTTCTTTGTATCATGTAACATTCCCATGTCATTTGCAGCAAGCAAAATATCATCAACATATAAGACTAACATTATAAATTTGCTCCCACTGATCTTAACGTAGATACATCGATCAACAATGACCTCTACAAAACCATATGACGTGATGGTATCATTAAACTTTAGATACCATTGTCTGGAAGCTTGTTTAAGTCCATATATTGACTTTTTCAGCTTACATACCATATGCTCTTTTCCTGCGACCACAAATCCTTCAGGTTGGTCCATATATACTTCTTCCTCAAGATCTCCATTCAGAAAGGCGGTTTTCACATCCATTTGGTGAAGCTCAAGATCATACTGAGCCACCAAAGCCAAAACAATCCTTAGAGAATCCTTCTTAGAAACTGGAGAGAAGGTCTCTTTATAGTCAATGCCATCTTTTTGGGTGAAACCTTTAGCTACAAGACGAGCCTTGTATCTGTCAATGACACCTTTCGAGTCGCGTTTAATCGTATAAATCCATTTTGAACCAACGGTTTTGAAACCGTCAGGCAACTCTACTAAGTCCCATACTCTTATATCACCCATAGACTTCATTTCTTCTTTTGAGGCATTAAACCATTTTTCAGAATTGTCAGTTTCCATGGCTTCATGGAATGACTTCGGGTATTCATCAATACTTATGTCATATTCATTTTCAATAGCATAAACCACATAATCATTAGAAATGGCAGATCTCCTTTCCCTTTCAGATCGCCTTAAAGGTTCTTGTGGTGCACTATTCTCTTCTTGAATTGTGACAGGTTCATTGATAATATTATCATCTGGTGGGATTAGCTCATCATCATGTTGTTCTATTGTGCTATTTGTCCGTGATGCAACAATAGGAACAGCTGTCGTAGGTGAAACAACAGGTGAAGAAACTTCAACCTGAATTTCTTGAATGTCCACCTTTCTAGATTCACCACTCCCACTAGTTTCACCGTTCTCAATAAACCTAGCATTACCCGTCTCAACTATTCTCGTACTATGTTTAGGACAGTAAAAAGTATACCCCTTTGATTTTTCAGGATAGCCAATGAAAAATCCACTGACAGTCCTAGAATCAAGTTTCTTTTCATGTGGGTTATATAACCTTACTTCTGCTGGGCAACCCCAAACACGTAAGTGCCTTAAACTAGGTTTCCTTCCCGTCCACAGTTCATAAGGTGTCTTAGGAACTGCCTTACTAGGAACCCGGTTCAGCACATATGTTGCAGTCCTTAATGCATATATCCACAAAGACAGGGGTAAAGAACAATTACTTAACATACTCCTAACCATTTCTATTAGAGTACGATTCCGCCTCTCAGCTACACCATTCTGCTGAGGAGTACCAGGCATTGTATACTGTGCACAAATGCCTTTACTTTCAAGTAACTTTGCAAATGGACCAGGACATTGTCCACTTTCATTGAATTTTCCGTAAAACTCACCACCTCTATCAGATCTCACAACCTTTATTTTTCTTTCTAACTGTCTTTCCACCTCATCAATGAACACCTTTAAGACATTCACAGACTGAGATTTTTCATGCAGAAGATATGTATATCCATAACGTGAGAAATCATCGATAAAAGTGATAAAGTATTTTTCGCCACTCCAAGAGGGAGCATCGAAAGGGCCACATATATCGGTATGAATTAACTCAAGAAGCTGAATGCTTCTTGTGGCTGGTTTCTTTACTACATGTTTAGTCTGCTTTCCTTTAATGCAGTCTATACACACATTTAGATCACTAAAATCCAACTGAGGTAGAATTTCATTCTTTACCAACCTCATCATCCTTTCTTTGGAAATGTGACCTAATCTTTGATGCCACAAGAAAGCAGAACTTTCATCTGATGCACTACGTTTAATGCCTCGACTTTCAATATTAAATAAGGATTCAGAGAACTTTGCATCAAGGTTGAACCGATAAAGTGAATCAAATAAAATACCACTACCATAAAAGTAATCATTTCGGTACAATGAGAATACACCATGTCCAATCTTAAAATCGAAACCTAAATTGTCCAACCTACTTACTGAAACAAGATTTCTAGCACACTCAGGTACATAAAGACACCCTTCAAGATTTACATGACAACTAGTGTCCATGATCAATTTATATGTCCCAATGCCTTCTATTCGCGCTTTCATCCTGTTTCCCATGAACAAGTACTGTTCAGGTCCTCTTATAGGCTGGATCGAACTGAATCCCTGTTTAATATGAGACACATGAGTAGTTGCACCAGAATCTAGCCACCAAGTATTATTAGGCACTTCTATAAGATTCAATTCAGAGCAAACAAAACTATGATGTTTACCTTTCTTATCGAACCATGCCTTTCTTTTAGGGCAATCTTTCTTGAAGTGTCCCACTCGCTTGCAAAAGAAACACTTCCTCTCCTTCTGGATTTGACTCTCAGGTCCCTTCATGAAAGTCTTATCCTTCTTTTTACCCATTTTACTCGGTTTTCCTTTGCTGCTGCTGGCACTTCCATGACCCACGAAATTAGCAACTTGATCTCTCATCTTCTTTAACCTCCCTTCCTCTTGAACCAGCATAGCCTTTAACTCCTTAAAGTTCCATTTATCTTTTATGGTGTTGTAGTTCACCTGGAACTGGCTAAACTCAAAAGGTAGAGAGTTCATGATGAATTGGACCAAGAAATGCTCATTCACTTCCATTCCCAAGGTCGATAACTTTGCTGCCAAGTTAGACATGTGTGTCACATGATCATGGATTGGCTGAGACCAGTCAAACTTTCTCGTAGTTAGCTCATTCATTAAGCTTCCTACAATCGACTTGTCAGCCAAATCCGATTGTGAACACTCCTTTATCTTCTGTAAGAATTCCCTTGCTTTCTCTGTCTTAGGCATAGATGGCTTTATACTTTCTGCCATCGTCATCCTCATGAGGTTCAAGCTCAGCCTGTTAGATCGCTCCCATCTCTCATATCGAGATTTTTCAGCTTCGGAGCTTTCTTCTGTAATGGCTGCAGGCTCTTCATCTGTTAGTATTGCGGAGTCCAATGCCATAACACCCAGTGCAAACCGGATCTGTTCGGACCATTCCGCATAATTGAGCCCATTGAACTTCACGACAGAGTTAGCAGATGCAAACAAATTTGATGAAGCTGCAAGCATTAATACATGCTTACCCATTAGTGCTTTGAAACTTTAATACAGATTCATAATGGAAACTATAAAATATGAATTTAAGCAACCTTTGGGCAATACTTAAACACATACACTATCAGCGATGCTAAATTATACTTTTCTAATTAATCAAATCATACATAAATCAAATAAGCATACTACCTTTGGGTATATATATACTATTGACTAAAGTAAGAAATGATCAATACTTTTCACATTACTAACTATAATCAATGATCTACCTTTGGGTAATCTCCTAGAGTATAGATAGTAAAAACAATTGATCAATCAAAACTTTTATGTCATTTATAGCATCTCTTTAATCATGATCAATTAATATATTTAATTATATTTAACATCTATATGTAAATAACAAGGCCACTTTGATGACTAACATGTTATAAACAATATGAATATTAAACCGTTAATGGGTAACTTAGCCGTATAGTGTTAATATTGCATAACACATTAGTACCCTTATTAAATGCACAGCGGAAGCAGTTATAGAACTAAATTCTTCTATACTATATTAATCTAGTATAATACTAAATAAAATTAAGCGTGTTCTTAAAAACCGTATAAGACAGCAAACCAGAAACCAGACCAACGGTTTAAACCAATTCACTATCCATATTCCATATAATTCATGAATTCCAAACGGTTACGTTACGTATTTTCCTACGTGACTTTTCACTTATGAACCGTCACAAAACAAAAACAAAAAAAAACACAAATACATGTAACACATCCATGCATAATAATTCCAGAATACGTACAATTTTCCTTATGTTCATGCATGCAAAATTCCAGAACAATTTATGCACGCATAACAATTCACGTAATAAACCAAACATGTCATGCGAGATGTCGTACGTTCAACTAATGCGTGAATTAAACAAATCTAGATCGCTCTGATACCAATTGTAAACCACTTTAATGATTTCTATTACTCATGAAATCTATCCCAAGATAATCTAGACTTGATTTAATCCAACCCTAATTAGTTTCTTAGAGAAGAAGAAAGCAACACTAACCTTGATCCATGCTTTCCTTATGTTGTTGTGAGATCAATACTTCAATTGATCTTCTCCTCCCTTTGACCCTTTTCTCCTTGTGATCCCTTTTGATGGACAAAGGATCAAAACCTTCTCTTTCTCTTGTATTTCACGAGTGTATTTGGTGGTGTGTGTTTGTGATTCTTCACCTTAACTCTTAATTATGAGTTTACTTCTATATATAATAGAAACACATGTAGTGTATGGTTACGTAAGTAACCATCACAACCATTCTACACACCCCTTCACACATGACCTTTAATGAAAGATGTTTATAACATAATAGGGTAAGGGAAGAGGGTTATCAATACACCCAGATTCTAATGTCTTTCATTGAAACCAATCCATCATGGTATCATCTTTTATATTAGAATTATTAACTTTAATATGAACTTGATCTTTATATTAAACTGAATAAACACATAGGTCACATAAATATTCTTACACCCTCTTCCGAGGATAGACGAGTTGTTGGACCAACTCCGAGGGACTACTTGGTTCTCAAAGATCGATTTAGCGTCAGGCTATCATCAGATCCCGATAGCAGAATCGGATGTGAGAAAGACCGCCTTTAGGACAAGGTACGGTCACTACGAGTTCGTGGTCATGCCGTTCGGGCTGACTAACGCACCGGCTGCGTTTATGAAACTCATGAACAACGTATTCAGGGACTGCTTGGATGAGTTCGTAATCATTTTTATCGATGATATACTGATCTACTCTAAGAGTCCGGAGGAGCATACGGTTCATTTGAGTACGGTCATGCAGCGGTTGCGGGAACATCGTTTGTTCGCCAAGTTCAGTAAGTGTAGCTTCTGGCAAAGGGAAATTGGATTCCTAGGTCATGTGGTCTCGGATAAAGGAGTGTCCGTTGACCCGGAGAAGATTGAGTCAATCGCGGAGTGGCCGAGACCGAGGAATGCATCGGAGATAAGGAGCTTCTTGGGTCTGGCCGGATATTATAGGCGTTTCGTGAAAGGATTTGCGAGTATGGCGTCGCCCATGACTCGACTCACCGGGAAGGATGTTCGGTTTGAGTGGTCGACCGAGTGTGAAAAGAGTTTTGGAAAGCTTAAGGACATGCTTACCACTACTCCGGTCTTGACCTTACCGAAGCCGGATGAGCCGTATTCCGTACACACAGACGCATCCAAGACAGGACTTGGTTGTGTGCTGATGCAACACGGAAGTGTTATCGCCTATGGGTCTAGGCAGTTGCGGAAACACGAGTGCAATTATCCTACGCACGATCTGGAGATGGCTGCGGTAGTGTTTGCGTTGAAGATATGGCGACCTTACTTGTATGGAGCCAAGGTCCAAGTCTTCACGGATCACAAGAGTTTGAAGTACATCTTCACTCAACCGGGTTTGAATATGAGACAGCAGAGGTGGATGGAGTCCATTGCTGATTTCGACGTGGATATAGCTTACTGTCCGGGCAAAGTTAACTTGGTCGCGGATGCCTTAAGCCGGAAGAGAGTGGCTGTGGATTCGGACAAGGACATGTCTGGACTAGTCGAGATGTTGGGAACATTGAGACTGGCGGCCTTGACTAACGCAGTGGAACCGTTAGGTCTTGGTGCGGCGGACCAGGCAGACTTATTGACTAGAGTCAGGAAGGCTCAAGAGTCAGATGAGGAGCTGGTTAAAGCGTCGAAGAATGAGAATACTGAGTATCAGACTTCTAAGAACGGTACGATCGTTGTTCACGGTCGGGTGTGTGTACCGAAGGATCAGGATTTGAGGGAAGAAATCCTTAAGGAAGCGCATCATTCGAAGTTTTCCATTCATCCGGGGTCGACCAAGATGTATCGGGATTTGAAGAGATACTATCACTGGGTCGGGATGAAGCGGGATGTGGCTAAATGGATAGCCGGGTGTCAAACCTGTCAAATGGTTAAGTCTGAACACCAAGTACCGAGTGGGCTGTTGCAAAGTCTACCGATCCCAGAATGGAAATGGGATATGGTCACGATGGACTTTGTGACTGGACTGCCTATGTGCGGGAAAATGGATTCGATTTGGGTCATAGTCGATAGACTGACCAAATCTGCGCACTTCTTGGCTATCAATAAGCATGATAGAGCGGATGCATTAGCTAAGATCTATGTGGAAGAGATCGTTAAGCTACATGGCGTACCTGTGAGTATAGTGTCAGATAGAGACTCGCGGTTTAGTTCTGTCTTCTGGAAAGCGTTTCAGAAACGACTGGGTACCAAGGTACACATGAGTACGGCCTATCATCCTCAGACGGATGGCCAGTCGGAAAGGACGATCAGGACACTCGAGGATCTGTTGCGAGCGTGTGTTCTGGACTGGGGCGGCAAGTGGAAGGATTACTTGCCTTTGGCCGAGTTCTCATACAACAATAGTTATCAGGCAAGCATTGGGACGTCGCCATACGAGGCACTGTATGGTCGACCTTGCCGAACACCGTTGTGTTGGACTGAAGTGGGGGAGCGTAGTCTCTATGGTCGGGACTACGTTGAGGAAACCACGGAACGGATTAGAGTCTTGAAACTGAAAATGAAAGAAGCCCAGGATAGGCAGAAGAGCTATGCGGATAAGCACCGTAGGGAATTAGAGTTTCAAGTCGGAGACATGGTTTATGTCAAGCTCATAACCTTTAAGGGAAAGGATAGAGCCGCGGCAACTGGAAAGTTGAAGCCGAGATACATGGGACCGTACCAAGTCCTGGAAAGGATTGGAGTGGTTGCGTATAAGTTAGATTTGCCACCGTCATTGGTCGCATTTCATCCGGTCTTCCATGTATCATTACTGAGGAAGTGCGTGACAAACGGGGAGAACGTTGTGTCCGAGCCTCCGCCCGACCTACAGGAGAATCTGACGGTCGAAGGAAGACCTGTTCGGATAATAGGTCGGAGAGTTAAGGCAGTAGGCCGAAAGAAAATCAAGATGGTACAAGTCGTTTGGGATTGTGAAGGGGAAGAAGAGACGACTTGGGAACCTGAGATTAGAATGGAAGAGAAATTCTCTAAGTGGTTTGAGAAGCAACCGAAGCAATCTAAGTCTAGGAAAGGCGAAGATTCGAGGACGAATCTAGATTGAGTGGGGGAGACTTGTAGCACCCGTGAACCAGGGTTCTACTGGACGGTCGAGAAAAAGGTTCGGAAAGACAGTTGTGGTCGAGGAAAAGTGGCTGAATCTGAACGTATGGTGAAGTTATGGTTAGACCGACTGGATGTATCGTAGGAGTTGAGCTGGATCGACTGGATAGTCGAGAGTCTGGACTGTGGTCGAGCTGGACCAGTCGGCTGATCGGTGCAGTCGAGCTGTAGTCGGCAGAATTGAACTTTATGCGATCAAAATGGAACTTGGTCGTATAAAGTGGTCGGTGTTAGGACCAGGCGGTTATTGGTCGGGGTAGAAATAAGTTCGGTCGAATAAAATTAGAGTATGGTCGATTTCTATCGAGGGAAATGATAAACCGATCGTCGAAAATGCGCCTAAGTCATTTGGCGGGAACGGTTACCGACTGGAATGAAGAAGCGCTCGATCAAAAATGAGCGGGAGCGGTTATTGGCCGATAGAAACGCGCGCGTTTTAGTAAAGCGGCGGTTACCGAGCAGTTATTAGACTTATATCGCGTGTAGTATCTTTCTCGATCATTTCCAGTCGAGAGAGCGATCGAGAGAGAGCGAGAGAGAAAGCGGTTATCGATAGAAAGTGAGATTTCATCGATAGAAAAGAGTTCTGTTCGATTGAAAGAGTGTTTCAGTGAGATTCTATCGAGGGGAAAGAAGATCGATCGGGGAAAATCGAGTCTTGATCGGTAGAAGAGCATTCGGGTCGAGGAGAGCGGTTAGCGATCGACCGTTTGTTGCTGTGTTCGATAGATCGTCGACTGAAGTCGATATTCTGTTACTGAAATCTGTTTTCACCGTTCGAAATTAGGCAAAGGTGAGTGTGTGACCTGAAGTCATAGTGTATGGTCGTTCTCACGACATAGATAGATTCAATGATTGATGATTGCGTGTAACTGAGTCTGTTTGCGTGTTAAACCAAGTCTGAAAGCTTGATCGGGTAATCGATCCATTTGGCGAGAGGGTGCTCGACCACTTTGGGTGTTTAGCCGCGATAAGCGACTGTGGTTGATGCATGACTGGTTGTTGAACTGTGTGTTATGATTGCGATTCTCTGTACTGTGACTTAGTGGATGGAATGATCGCATTCACTAAGCAAACTTGTTTGCTTATGCCTCATTTTAATGTGGCAGGTTCTGAGACCATTCAAGGTGATGGTCGTGATGTTTAATCTGGACGCGAGACTTGGCAGGAAGGAAGGGATGGTTAGGAATGGGTAGATCCGGACTAGAATGTGATGTAATAGCCTATAGCGAACACGCATTAATTCTAGAACCGAATTTGTATTTCAAGTTTCTGTTAAATCTATGTTTATCTAAGTTGTTGAATCGTTAAACATGGTTGAATGAAGTTAAGTTCATATTCTGTCTATCCGTTTGTGCATAATTCATAGCTATCCAGTGGGAAAACCTCATGCGTTGAAAAAGGTTAAGGAAAACCGAACTGAAAATTTGACTAAGTATAAGTTAAATGAAAAACCGGGTTAGGGTGTTTCAGACGGCCCTTGGCCTTTTCCTATTTTCTGATTAAAGGTTAATTCCACACTTCCCCATGGATACCCCTGTTATTATGCTAACTTAGACGTGTAACAGTGGTTTTTTCTATTTCTCCCTCTTAATGTTTTTTTTTGTGTGTATAATAAATGTATATCACATTTATATATATATATATATATATATATGTATCAATTTGAAGAAAGAAATGTTGACAAAATATGATTTTTACCTTTTCATCAGGACATTTAAGAGTTAAATTTGTCTTTAAAAACGAGATGGCACTATTGTAAATAGTCATCTTATTACTAGGGGTCCGAAACGGTTTTACCAGCGGATTCTGTCGACGGCACTATTGTAAACCACTACAGCGGATCCTGTCTACTTTTATCATGGATCTCTCGTTGCCTCTTGGAAAACGCAAGGCCGAAACGCTTTGACATGCGGATCCTGTCGACGGCGACGAGGAAGGAAGCGGGAAAGAGGACGGCGAAGAGAAGGGAAGCAGTGAAAGCGACCAAGTTTGGGGTTTATCATATTCGGGTTAGAAGACGATAACTGGCTAACAAAATGTTGACGTATAAAAGTTTTATCCATTATGAATGGCAAAACTTTAAATTCATTGTGATGACTTTACAGAAGAATTCAATTGTAATATTTACTTTAAAAATGAAAGAATGGGTGAAACTTTAAATTTGATGTAACACTTACTTTCGATCATTATTTTTGAAGATAATATTACAAAATATTAATACTTTTCTGTGATGTTTTATTTTATGTTTGTGAGGCTTAAAATAATATTTTGTTTATAATGATAATGAATATAACGGTCGATATTGGCAAGATAATAGAAACAAAAGCTACAACTTTAATATTTTTGTAAGAAAAAAAACTTGATGTAAAATTCCCTTTAGTAATTTTCATGGATAACTAGAAAACTTTATCAGCAAATTCAAATTAATAACGACGTCTGACATTTGACAAAAAAAAAAATGGGGTCTGACATTTTCAGTACTGCTTTTTAACCGTCTAAAAATATTCATATAATGATCAACATAAATTTTCAACCAGCTATTCGCTCGCTAGGATAAATGAAAGGACAAATATTTTTTGTGTTTTTTTTTTGTTTTGTTTTCCTGCTGATATACTGGAGTAATTACACTTGTGTATAATCTTCTTCGATTATAAGTTAAGTATTATTATCATCTCTCACGAGCGTGCAAATATACTCTTGAAAGTAAAACATATTAAGGTCCCGATTGGTAACGACTGTGACTTTAGGCTGTGACTGTTGGCTTTTGGTTGTAGAGATTTTGGCTGTTAAAACTGTGACTGTTACTTTTAAATTTTTTGAAAGTCAGATTGTTAACAAAGGCTGTGAAAGCTGTGACAGTTGTTTTTAAATATCATAAAAGGAAAAATTATTATGAAATTTTATTTATTTATATTATTATATTTAGTATAATTATCTTAAATATATTATTAGCATTTAAAATATAAAATGTAAATTATTATTCTTTGGTCTAATAATAATATTTAGTTATAAAATATAAGAAAATTGATCTTAAAAGAATGAGAAAAAAAAATTAATTATTAATTAGTCAAATTTTAGTTACAATAAAATTATTTTTATATTAAAAATAAGTTTTGATTTCTTGTGGAAAGAAGAAAGAATAAAAGTAATTAAAAAGAAAGAAAAAACAAATCCTAAAGTCATTAAAGTCTCATGTACGTGACTTTTACAAAAAAAAAAGTTCAAAGAGTAAAAATTTAAAAGTCTGCAGTTGGGCTTTAGAGAGAAAATAGGAAAGTAAAAGTCTAATTGGCAAAAAATTAACTTTCAAGACTTTAAAACACCAAACAGCCCTCAAAGCCACAACGCCAATCAGAGCCTAAAACCGAAAAAGACATCTTGATTCAGTTTATAAATACATATCAAGGAGAAACCCAAAAATAATTATAAACCAAACTGCTTTGGTTCAGTAATAAAATAAGTTGGGTCATTTGACCCATGTCAAATTTTATTAAAAAAAAATTACATATATTTTAAATAAAAAAATTGATAAAAATGCTATAAAATTAGTTCATTGACTCATGTTATATACGGTTATTATCATATTGACCCATGTAAAATTTGTGGCTAGTTCCGCCACTGATAAGATAATAAGTTGAAAAATATGGTGGCACTACTGTAAACATTTATATATTTGGGAAGGATTTACATAATGTAGCGTCATATAATATTTTTTTTTTTTTGTTAAAAGGATCAGCATCATATTATATCAGTAACTAACTAACTATATATGTTGGTATCTTAAGTCGAGCACACATTTCGTTATAGCGATGCAAGGTTATAACATAGACGAGAGACTTAAATACAATCGCAAATTGCTCGTTCCTTGAGATTTACAATAAGCAGATCACAGACCTTCTTGAATTGTCTTCAACAAATATGCAGGTAATTTCATATTGTAAAATCTTTTGGTGGTGGAAGTGCATAGACTATGTGTTAGGCTTAATTTTTCTAATGTGTTCCCTCTTTTTTAGCTTCGAGAGGACATTAATAGCGGTGTCTATGTGGAGAATCTCACTGAGTGTGAAGTAGAGAGTGCTTATCACACAAGTATTCTAAACATTTTTGTTCTATGTTTATTGTTCCTGAAATCTTATTTGTGTTGTGCAATAGGGTTCTTTGAATGGAAAAGTTGGAGCCTCAAATATGAACAGAGAGAGCAGCCGATCACATAGTGTATTTACATGCGTGATCAAGAGCAGATGGGAAAAGGACTCAACAGCTAATATGCGTTTTGAAAGACTGAACCTGGTTGATCTCGCTGGACCAGAGAGGTAATTATGGTGCTTTTGCTTGGTGTTTCCTTGGAAACCTTGTCTTGCATTCTACACTCTGGTGACCGCCTAAAAGAAGCTGCTAGTATCAATAAATCATTGTCCACACTATGTAACTAAGGAATGGTTAAAATCCCTTGCATAACTCATTTCTCCATGCATTTATCTTAAATTTTGCTATTTGTTATTATTTACACAGAATTGTCCCAAACCCCTAGAAATGCAAAGCAATGATTAACTCCAGCCTGGAATAATTATGGGCTTACATTATGGATACGAGCCCAGCAACTATGGGTCATTTGTTCTTTGCACAAATTGGTAAAGTTTCATCATCTACATAAATACTAAATTAAACTTTTGATTTTAACCGATAAAGGAACAAAAAAACAAAAGCTGAGCGAGGTTAATGCTATGGCACTAGTGTAAATAGTTATATTTTGGAGGGGTATATGTATTAGCATTGAAGATATTTATTTTCAATCTTATCTGCTTTCCCTTAGGGCAGCCGCATCGCTCAGTTTGGACCATAAGCTCTAAAAAACATTTGTTTTATTGTTTTTAAAAAATATTTTTTGAAAAAAGAAAAAAAAAAAAAAAAGTCGTCGTGGCGACATGTGGTGGTGACACATGGTGAGTTCGGTTTCAGAGTCGCTTCTAAAACTGCTTCCCCCAGAACCGTCTCTCACTTAAATTCATGACACCTCATTTTTTCTTTTTTTTTTTCTTTTTTTTTCTCCTATGAACTTGTGCCCGAACTGAGCGATGCGGCTGCCCTTAGGTTTTCTTTTGAAACATGATGGCTCTCAAATCAAGTGACGCCGATACGGCTGAAGGAGAAAGCTTCGATCTCGAGACGACGAAATCCACAGAATCCATGGAGGCATCTACGGCCGAAGGAGAAAGCACTGATCTCGAGACGACGAAATCCATGGAGGCATCTACTGAGGAGGAGGAGGAGAAGAAGAAGAAGAAGAAGAAGGAAGACAGCTGCGAAAGCGACCAAGAATGGGGAATTGATAGTTTCGATGATACAGATTATGACCCCAATTAATACCGACGAGGAGGAGGATGATGATTTATCACTTATCACGAACAAGTTGCAATAAGTGTTCGTGTTGTTGTTGCTCTGTTTTGGGAATTAGAAAGGAAAAAAGCATGGCAATAAGAATCTCAAATACGGAATTTCCATTTTACTATTTAGTAGCAACAAATTTTCCCATTTTTTTTAAAAAAAAATACATATTTATCTTTTTTTTTTTGGCAACAAATACATATTTATCTAGAACTTTAGATTCCAGATTCCACATTGGAAAAGGAAACCATTTTTTTCTTTAAGCGGAAGATGTCTCTTTGTATACATAAGAAGAGTACATGGCAAGTTACAAACCCTAATGATGTCCAATCTTTCGCAGGATTTGGTAGAGGAGATACTCTCTAAGGTTCCGATAACTTCTCTAAGAAAGGTGAGGTCTACATGCAAAGGATGGAACGATTTAATCAAAGATCACAGCTTCACAGATAAGCAATTTTAGTCTGTTTTAATTTTACAAGAGAGATTTGGACACCGTTTGAATGTGATGTTAGAAACGATACTCAGACTCTTATCTTCTGTTAGAGAAGAGCAGCTTTCAGTGATACTTATGCGCAAGGATACTGTTAAAACCGGTTTGTGACAATCAACACTTAGCTGAATTAGATTTAGATTCAGCTGGTTCATTAATTAGACCGGAGGCTATTGGTTATTAGCTGGAAGCTGGCTTAGTTTAGGTGAACCGGGTTTGCTCTATCTATAAGAGTGAAAAGGGGATTAGGTTTTTCATAATTTTGGGATTGAGAACACACATCGTGTAATCAAGAGAGAGAGAGATTTAGCAATCTGAGACCAGAGAGAGTTCTTCTTGTAATCTGTTCTTGAGGATTGTGATAAGTTGTAATCTCTGATATAGTGAAAGTTGCTTGGCACCATCAAGCCCCAGGAGAGTAGGAAACGAACTCCTGGGTAACCAAATTGTCTCGTGTTCTTCTTCTTCCTTTTATCTTTGCTTGTTTCGATTTCTTGTTCCGCAAATTGAGAGATCGTGAGAGTTGAGAGTGATTCCTTATTGGAATCGGTTCGATTCGCAACAAGTGGTATCAGAGCCAGGTTGCTTTCTGGTAAATCGGAGAAGATGGCGACGGCTAGGATCGAGATCGAACGATTTGATGGTGACGGCGATTTCTCTATGTGGAAGAAACGGATGTATGCGAATCTGTCTGTCCTTGGATTAAATGATGTTTTGACAGATCCGATTCCGGTGAGCGTTCCCGCCGAGGAAACGGATTTAGCTCGGACGAAGAGGCTTGAAGATGAAGCCGCAAGGCTTGAAAGATGTGATAAGGCGATGAATCTGATTTTCTGCAATATCACGGATCCAGTCCTCAGAAAACTCGATGCTTGTACAACGGCTGCATCAGCCTGGTCAACATTGGACATGTTGTATCTTTCTAAAACTCTACCTAATCGCATATATCTTCAAAATAAATTCTATACGTTCAAGATGATTGAATCTAAGAACTTAGATGATAATATTGATGATTTCTTGAAGATTGTTTCTGCACTAAGTAGTGTTAACATCTCTGTGACATAAGAGGTACAGGCTATATTGCTCCTAAACTCGTTGATGCCACAATACAACAGTTTGAAGGAGACGCTCAAGTATGGTCGACAAACTCTGACATTGGAAGAGGTTATACAAGCTGCAAGATCAAAAGAGGTTGACCTTCGAGATACAGGAGGATCCGTAGCACCTCATAAAGGTGGTGAAGTGTACATAGCAAGAGGAAGACCTGAGAAGCGAGAGCCGTTCAACAAGAAGTTGAACAAAAGTCGCTCAAGATCCAAATCAGGATCCAAGCTTACATGTTGGTATTGTAAGAAGGAGGGTCACGTGAAGAAAGGTTGCTATGCTCGGAAAAGGAGGATGGAGAACGAAGATCACGGTGAAGCAGCTGTGATGATAGATACTCTTCACGAGATTGATGCATTAACAATCTCGGATCAAGGTCCAAAAGACCGGTGGATAATCGACTCTGGATGTTCCTATCATATGACATCCAGAAGGGATTGGTTTGAAGTCTTTGATAGTGTAACTGGGGGACAAGTTCTTCTAGCTGATGACAGAACAGTTATGGTTCAGGGAATAGGCACAATACGTATCAACACTAAAGGCGGAACAGTCAAGCGGCTACAGAAGGTTAGGTATGTTCCTAATCTCAAAAGGAATCTTATCTCTGTAAGTGCTCTTGATTTGCAGGGTTTCAAGCATGAGGGAAACGACGGGAAGATTAGATTCTACAAGAATGAAAAGTTGGCGCTTCAAGGTTCTTTGTGTGGAAGTTTGTATCTGCTTGATGGTGAAACTGTGAGAGAGGAGTCTAATTCTGTTGTGTCGAAGGACGAGACAGCTCTATGGCATAGCAGACTCGGTCATATGAGCATGAAAAACTTGAAGATTTTGGTTCAGAAGGGGATTCTAGACAAGAAGAAGATTAGCGACATGGCCTTTTGTGAGAGCTGCATCATGGGAAAGAACAAGCGCCTCAGTTTCAGCATTGGGAAGCACAATACAGAGGAGGTTTTGAAGTATGTGCACGCGGATTTGTGGGGTTCTCCAAATGTTCATCCTTCGATTTCAAAGAAGCAGTATTTCTTGTCAATCATTGATGATTATTCAAGGAAGGTGTGGGTGTATTTCCTGGCAACTAAGGATGAAGCTTTCAGAAAGTTTTGTGAATGGAAGACTTTGGTGGAGAATCAGGTCAACAAGAAGGTTAAGTGTTTGAGAACGGATAACGGTTTGGAGTTCTGCAATTCAGCGTTTGATGGTTTCTGCAAGCAGCATGGAATTGAGAGACACAGGACATGTGCGTATACTCCACAGCAGAATGGAGTGGCTGAACGTATGAATCGAACGATAATGGAAAAGGTGAGGTGTCTTCTGAATGAGTCTGGTTTAGAAGAAAAATTTTGGGCTGAAGCAGTTGCTACATCAGTCTACCTCATCAACCGAACACCGTCTAGTGCTAATGACGGTAATATTCCAGAACAGCTATGGCTTAACAAAGAACCGGGGTACTTGCATCTTAGAAGATTTGGCTCTGTGGTCTATGTACATGTGGATCAAGGGAAGTTGAAGCCACGGGCTCTCAAGGGAGTCTTCATTGGATATCCACAGGGTGTAAAAGGATACAAGGTGTGGTTGATTGAAGACAGGAAGTGCATAGTCAGTAGAAATGCAGTGTTTACTGAAGAAAAGCTCTACAAAGATTTGGTACAATACAAGAAGTCTGAAAGGGATCAACAGGATCAAGTGATAAAGGTTAAAACTGGTGTGACTATTGAAGAAGGAGAAACCTCAAGGATCGTTGGTGATGTTCAGAATGACACCATTGAGACTGAAGATGAATCAGACAGTGAACCAGAAGGTGGAGCTGAAGGTGGAGCTACTGAAGTAGTCCCGGAAAGTGAAGAAGACTCGGAAAATGAACAAGACTTAGCCAATTATCAGTTGGCCAGAGACAGGAGTCGAAGAATAGTGAGACCTCCAGCCAGATATCAGAATGAGGATCAAGTTTTAGCTTTTGCACTTTCTGTAGCTGAAGTAGTTGACTCAGAAGAACCGGAGACCTATCAGGAAGCACTTAGGAGCAGTAATTGGGTCAAATGGAAAGGAGCATTTGAAGATGAAATGGAGTCTCTAATGAAGAACCATACATGGATTTTAGTGCAGAGACCGGAGAAGCAAAAGGTTATTGGTTGTCGATGGATTCTCACAAGGAAACCTGGAATTCCAGGAGTTGAGAAACCAAGGTTCAAATCAAGATTAGTGGCAAAGGGCTACTCTCAGAAAGAAGGTGTTGATTTTCAGGAGATATTTTCTCCAGTTGTCAAACATGTCTCTATCCGAATACTCTCGTCAATGACTGTTAATTACGACATGGAGTTGGAACAGCTGGATGTCAAGACAGCATTCTTGCATGGAGATCTTGAAGAAGATATCTTTATGGAGCAGCCAGAAGGTTTTGTAGTCAAAGGCAAAGAAGAAGATGTTTGTCACTTGAAGAAGTCACTATATGGTCTTAAACAGGTTCCGAGACAGTGGAATAAGTGTTTTGATCAGTACATGGTTGAAATTGGATTCAAGAGGAGTCAGTTTGATCTGTGCGTCTACTACAAGGATCTTGGTAAGTGTGGTTACATTTATCTGCTTCTATATGTAGATGATATGTTGGTAGCCTCAAAGAGTATATTTGAGATTAAGAAGGTAAAGGCTCTGCTCAGTGATCGGTTTGAGATGAAGGATTTGGGTCCTGCTAAGAGAATTCTGGGTATGGACATAGAAAGAGATCGAGCAGGTGGAGTACTTACACTTTCACAGACTAGTTATATCAAGAAAATACTTCAAGTGTTCAGGATGGACGAAGCAAAGACAGTGTCAACACCCATTGGAGCTCATTTTAAGCTTGCTGCAATTCAGGAGGAAGAAGAGAGTGCTGGTGAGGTTCCATATTGTAATGCTGTGGGAAGTATTATGTACGCGATGATAGGAACAAGACCTGATGTTGCTTATGCTGTGGGTTTGGTGAGTCGGTTTATGAGTAATCCAGGGAAAATACATTGGAAGGCAGTTCAGTGGTTACTTAAGTATCTGAAGGGGACACAGGACAAGAAGCTAGTGTTCACGAAAGGCTCAGGTTTCAGAGTTGAAGGCTATTCAGACTCTGATTATGCAGCTGATGTAGATCGCAGGAGGTCTATTACGGGATACGTTTTTACTGTTGGTGGCAACGTGGTGAGCTGGAAATCAAATCTACAACAGGTAGTAGCTTTGTCGACAACGGAGGCAGAGTATATAGCTCTTTTAGAGGCGGTTAAAGAAGGCATTTGGTTGAAAGGGTTGGTTGAGGAGCTTGGGTTCAAGCAGGAGGCGACAGATGTTTGGTGTGATTCTCAGAGTGCTATTTGTTTGGCGAAAAATAATGTGTTTCACGAGAGGACTAAACATGTTGCTGTGAAATATCATTTCATCAGAGATGAGATTGAAGCTGGTGTAGTGAAGGTGCAGAAGATCCCAACAGAAAGGAATCCAGCAGATATGCTCACTAAGGTGATTCCTGTCCAGAAGTTTAAGCAGGCATTGGCCTTGCTCAAAGTGACTCGGTGATTGAGCTGGTCACGCTTGGTGGTGCTGTAAAGCTGAAATGAAACCTAAAGAAGATGTGTTGATGTCAAGGTGGAGATTGTTAAAACCGGTTTGTGACAATCAACACTTAGCTGAATTAGATTTAGATTCAGCTGGTTCATTAATTAGACCGGAGGCTATTGGTTATTAGCTGGAAGCTGGTTTAGTTTAGGTGAACCGGGTTTGCTCTATCTATAAGAGTGAAAAGGGGATTAGGTTTTTCATAATTTTGGGATTGAGAACACACATCGTGTAATCAAGAGAGAGAGAGATTTAGCAATCTGAGACCAGAGAGAGTTCTTCTTGTAATTTGTTCTTGAGGATTGTGATAAGTTGTAATCTCTGATATAGTGAAAGTTGCTTGGCACCATCAAGCCCCAAGAGAGTAGGAAACGAACTCCTGGGTAACCAAATTGTCTCGTGTTCTTCTTCTTCCTTTTATCTTTGCTTGTTTCGATTTCTTGTTCCGCAAATTGAGAGATCGTGAGAGTTGAGAGTGATTCCTTATTGGAATCGGTTCGATTCGCAACAGATACAAATGTGATGGAGGTATGGATTACAGATAAGATCGAGCCTGATGCAGCATCTTGGAAGAAGTTCATGGTAGTAAAGGATCTACCAATCCTGTGTCGAATAAAAAATATTTCAGTTCAAAGTGGGAGTTTCTTTATTGATGAAGACAAGAAAGTCGGACTGGTTTGGGTTAGAACCGACAACATAGCTTACGTGGTCAAAGAGAATGGATACTACAAAGAAATGGTTCTCGGGGAATCTAATCATCTGCCACTTATGTGCTCTTATGTTCCAAGTTCGGTGCAGATACAGCAAGGCCCAGTACGTGCAGGTGGCAAAAGGAAAGAACGAGAATATGTATATAATATTTTACAAAAAACAAAAACTTGTTTGTTTTTGCATGATCTCCTTTTCATTCATTTTTGTTTTTTTCTTCCCCTATATATGTCTTATGATCAAAAACTAAACTAAGTCTTTATAGACTTGCTAGATTTTGATCCGAGGGATTTCTTCAAACATGCTAAAGCTAGCTGTTTTGGATCTATAGCAGAATCAAAATCTCTCTGAATCGCATGAGACATAATACTTTTAACTGTAATGTTATTTGCAATCTCTTCTTGTATCTTTTACTACTCAATCACAGATAAAGAGAAGTAATCAAGAGAACATGAATTCATTTTTCTTTTATTCTTAATTAATCATCCTTCCAATATATTAACTTTAATTTTTCAGCTAATTGCTAGCTAGACTCCCTCCCCCTCTGACTATGTGGTGGATAAGAATATATTAGAATTTTAGTGAGCATGATAAAGCTACTTGGTACAATTAATTGTTTCTTCGGAACAAACGAACTAGTCTTCTCTTCAATTATTCTCTCTATCTTCTCAGGTTTTGCTCAGAGAAGTAAAATCTCCAATCTGAGTTCTCTTTTCATTTTTGCAAAATGGGCATCTCTTTCTCGATACCTTGTGATCCGTGTATTAACAAAGTCTCCAACTGGATTGACGAAAAAGTAGGTTATATACATAATCTCGAGAAGCATCTTGTGGCTTTGGAGACAACCATGGAAGAGCTCAGGGCAAAGCGTGATGATCTGTCAAGAAGGGTCAGACGAGAAGAGGACAGAGGTCATCAAAGGCTTGCTGAAATGGAGGTATGGCTTATGAGAGTTGCGACTATCGAAAAAAAAGTCAATGATCTTCTTAGTGCTAGAGATGATGAATTACTTCAAAGGCTGTGTCTTTGTGGGTTTTGCTCTAAGAGTTTAAGATTGAGATCGAGTTATCGTTACGGGAAAAAGGTTTTCTTGACGTTGAAGGAGGTTGAGAAACTCAATTGTAGAGTTTTTGAAGTGATTGTTGAGCAAGCTCAAACATTTGAGGTGCAGGAAATACAACTTCCACCAACAATTGTTGGTCAGGAAACAATGCTTGATAAGGCATGGAAACATCTCATGGAAGATGGAGTTGGAATTATGGGTATGTATGGTATGGGCGGAGTTGGGAAAACAACGCTTCTCACACAGATCAACAATAAGCTCCGTGAAGAAAGGTGTGGATTTGATTTTGTGATATGGGTCGTGGTGTCTAAAGAGTTAGATGTAGAGAAGATTCAAGATGAAATCGCTCAGAAAATTGGTCTTGATGGAGAGGAGTGGAAACAAAAAGAGAAGAGCCAAAAGACCAATGTTTTATACAATTTCTTGAAGAAAAAGAGATTTGTGCTGCTTTTAGATGACATATGGGAGAAGGTGGATTTAACAGATATTGGAGTCCCGTTTCCAGCACCAGAAAACCGATGCAAAGTAGCCTTCACCACTCGTTCCCAAGAGGTATGTTCGCGCATGGAGGTTGAAGACCCGATGGAAGTTCAATGCTTGGCCGAAAATAAAGCATTTGATTTGTTCCAAAACAAGGTTAGACAAAGAACATTAGGAAGCGATCCGGAGATCCCTGATCTTGCAAGAATAGTTGCTAAAAAATGCTGTGGCCTTCCATTGGCGCTCACTGTCATAGGGGAGACCATGTCATGCAAGAGGACGGTGGGAGAATGGCGTAGCGCGATAGATGATTTGACTTCGTACGCTGCCAAGTTTGTTGACATGGAAGATAAGATCCTTCCGCTTTTGAAATATAGCTATGATAGTCTTAAGGGTGAGCATGTGAAAGCATGTTTGCTGTATTGCGCTTTGTTTCCAGAAGATTATAAGATTTCTAAAAAGAAATTGATAGGCTACTTAATATGCGAAGATATTATCAATGGAAGTGAAGGCATAGAAAGGGCTGAGAACAAGGGGTATGAGATAATTGGTGATCTTGTTCGTGCATCATTGTTGATGGATGAGGTTGAATGGGATGGAACAGAACGTATGGGAGGCTTTGTTGTGCGTATGCATGATGTTGTTCGCGAAATGGCCTTGTGGATTGCATCTGAATTGGGAAGAGAAAAGGAGGCTTTCATTGTTTATGCAGGTGTAGGGTCAACTGAAATTCCAAAGATCAAGAATTGGAACAATGTGAGAAGGATGTCACTGATGCATAATAAGATTCGCGATCTCGCTGGCAGTCCTGAATGTCTCCAACTCACAACTTTTCTCATGCAACAAGCAGATCTGGAAAATATCTCGAGTGAATTCTTCAAGTCCATGCCGAAGCTACTTGTTTTGGATCTATCAGATAATGCAAATCTCACCAATTTGCCAGATGGAGTATCTGATTTAGTTTCTTTGAAGTATCTCAACTTGTCACGTACTGGTATACGTTATCTCCCTAAGGGTCTACAAGAGTTGAAAAAACTCATTTTCTTGGATCTTGGATATACACGTCAGCTTTCGAGTATTGCTGGGATATCAAATCTGCATAATTTGATGATACTGAATTTAGTTGGAAGTGGTTTATCATGGGATCGCGGCATAGTGGAGGAATTAGAAACCTTGAAGCATTTAGAAATTTTAAACGTAGAATTCGAGAGTCATCCACCTCTGGAGCTATTTTTAAGCTCTCGTAGGTTGACGAGTTGTACACGATATTTGATGTTCTGGAAATTGGAGTCAGATGGAATAGCAATTCCAGTAACTATGGACAAGATCCGTGAATTAAACATTGTGGACTGCACTATCTCTGAGATAAAGATGGGAAGTATATGCAACAAAAGCAAGACGGTTTCTCCTCTACACAATCCCAGAGAGCCATGCTTCTTGAGCCTCTCCACAGTGTGTATAGAGAGTTGCAGATGCCTGAGGGAGCTGACGCTGCTGATGTTTGCTTCAAATCTTAAAAGAATTCATGTTGGCTATTCAGATCAACTAGAGGATATAATAAACAAAGAGAAAGCTTGTGAAGGTGGAGAATCAGGGATTGTTCCTTTTGCAAAGCTGGTTTCTCTTGAGTTGCAGAGTCTACCGGAGCTAAAGAATATCTATTGGAATCCTCTACGCTTTCCACGTCTAAAAGTCTTCAGAGTAGTGAAATGTCCAAATCTGAAAAAGCTTCCATTGGATTCTCAAAGTGGCATGCATGGTGAAAACGGACTCGTCTTAAAATGCGATGAGAAAAGTTGGATTGAAGGTGTGGAATGGGAGGACGAAGCTACCAAAACTCGCTTCTTATCTTCATGCCAATTGGTATAATTTTTCGTTTGTTTTCATATGCTTTTTTTTCTTCGGGTTTATGAACAGCTTCCATATTTTTAATACCTGTATTTTTGTTTATGTTACAGAGTGCGTATGGATGGTAAAGGTATAACGGGTATCTGCTGATGCATCTTGTTGGAAGTTGAAGATGCCATTTGCTTTTCATCCAAAAGAGAAGCTTTTCTCAGTTTCTCTCTAAATCACTACCATTCTGTGTGTGTTCCGTTTGAAGTTGATTGGGATGTTTTCCGCTGTGTAATATTTTCAGTTGATTTTAATCAAACCATATCGCTCTCTGGATGTCTCTTGTATATCTAAAATATGGGAAGTTGTATCTCTTTATCGATATCATGTGATCAATGTGCTCTGATGTTTGCTCCAAGTCTCGCGTATATTGATGTTGAGTCCTCTGAACAACTAGAAGACATAATAAGCAAAGAGAAAGCTAGTATAAGTGAAGATTCAGAGAGTGTTCCTTTTCAAAAGCTGAAGTTTTTAGGCTTATCTGGTGTACCGGAGCTGAAGAACATCTACTGGAGTCCATTACCTTTTACCTGTTTGAAGACAATCGTTGCAATGGGATGTCCAAAGCTGAAAAGACTTCCTCTCAATTCTCAAAGTGGCGTGGAAGGTGGAAATGGACTTATCATACGATACTTATGATAAGTAACATTTAATGTGTTTTCGTTTGGAAATGGCCTCACATGGAGAAACATTAGTTACAGAGATTCTTCTTACTTGGTCAATGCCCAAACAGTGTGTAAATCGCTTAGGAATCCCCAAGGCTTCAAATGTGTCATATATGGTTTTGGTTTCCACCATCATATCTTCCTTCGAAGGAAACGTGATCCGACCCGACAAAACACCCGAAATCCACTTGCTTTGTAGCTTAAACATAGGAAATGGTAAAACCTGAAAGATCCAAATTTGTTGAGATGTAAACAACTGATAAGAAAACAAAAAATTGAGAGGAAACATGCGACGCAGATTTAGATATTTTGTACCTTATATGGTATACCGATGAAGGAGAGCGACGGTGCTAATGCTGGAGGAAATATATGTTTGTACAATGGCCCAACACAGTTATCATCTCCATTGGTTTCAAGAAACTGAAAATGATACTTATAACCAATGCAATGCATAATAACATGAGCGTAATGTCCATTACAAACAACAACAGCATCGTAACTCTCATCGCGATGAATTTTCTTCTCCTTCTCTGTAGATTTGATCCTCCATTTCCCGATTCCTTCTTCGCCGTCGCTTTCCGCCGCCGGAGAAACGCGCACAACCGCCGTCTCGAAACGCATCAGCTCCTCGATGCCAAACTCCTTAGAAAAATCTTGCAATACTTAAGAACTTCAGGGAAGTCTCTGAATCCCATACACTCTCGGGGAAGGTTAGTTCGGGGAGAGCCATAGACGCTCGAGTGAACAACGATTCGGGTCGGGTCGACGCTTAACGGATCCGATTCGACATGATCGGTGTAGTTCCTCCGACTTGTTTCTGCCTCTCGAAGACGACGACAGAGTGACCTTCTCGTCGAAGCTCTCTCGCCGCCACTAATCCGGCGGCTCCAGCTCCGATTACAGCCACGTGGCGTGATTTGATTGATGATGACGACGGTGCCATTTTGGGTTTTTACGAGATTCTCGGTAATAATTATTTTTGGGTCAAGGTCAAGCCATGGAGAGATTCTGTCACTAAAATGGCCCCACCAAAGTCGCTTTGAGGAATTTAGATTATGAACATTTCTATAGAAACCGGAACTAAACCGGGTTTAATGTTTAGAAAAATTAGAGAATTTCAATGTAATGGAGCAATAAGACACTTTCATACGTATAAATTGGAACAGAGCAAATTTCTTTTTTTAATAAAACTTGGTAATAGATATAAGTTCCGGGAAAAAAAAAAAAAAAAAAACAACTTGGTAATAAAACTTTGATAAAAACCTGCTTTAGTTTAGGGAAAAACCCTTAAAAATACCTGATCTATTTTTTATTTGCTAGAAAAAACCATCAACTTTTTAGGTTGGCAGAAAAAAACACAAAATATTTTTTAGTGTCATTTTAATACACAGACTTTCAGAAATCATAAGTTTTACAAAACATTTTAGTAAACGCGAAATCGTTAAACGCAATAACTAAATTAGCGTTTACTTTAATTACACATGTACCTTTAATTAATCATAAATTACATGTTTTGCCCTTTTCTTATTTCCCTTTTAATCTATCCCTTCACCCTCTTTCTCTTTCCCCAAAAAAAATATTTAGAACCCTAAATCTCTTCCATGGCCACTTTCATTATATATTTATATGTGATGTGATCGTGAATGATCCTTTTCATTATCTTCTTTTTTAACTGATGCTGATCAATCATACCTCTAAAAGCTCGGAAAGGTCGTCTTTGTTCCAGAGATTCAAGAGTCAAGACATTATTTACAGGTTCGTATCTGAGATTTACGACTCGGGTGATTACTACTCTCAGTCCCTAACTTTTCCTCTGATCTTTTCCGTGACGGAGATGATGACAACTACGACGGTAATGTCAGTAACTTCCCGGCGGGCAATCAGACGGCCGTGCTAAAATCCGAAGAAAAACCAGAAGCAGCGACACCGAGTCAAAGGATAACTCATTGTGGACTCATTTTTCTCTCAGTTATGTTATATATTTTGTCTGTTGTCCTCTATTCAATTACTGATTGTATCTTCGTTCTCATTTAAAAACAGAAAAAAAAAAGATTGTAGTCGTGATATGTAATTCCTTTCTCTTGCTTGATAATATTACTGGGCGAGTAAAAACCTTTGATTTTGACGTTTCCTGTGTTCTTTTTACTCCTTTTCATTTGATGGAAGCTTTGATCTTGGGAAGAATGTGATTTAGGGTTCTAAAGATTTTTGGGGCAAAAGTAATCGATTTGGGGGAAAATAAAACAAGGGCAAAACATGTAATTTCGGATTAATTAAAGGCATGTGTGTAATTAAAGTAAACGCTAATTTAGTTATTGCGTTTAACGATTTCGCGTTTACTAAAACGTTTTGTAAAACTTATGATTTCTGAAAGTTTGTGTATTAAAATGACACTAAAAAATATTTTGTGTTTTTTTCTGCCAACCTAAAAAGTTGATGGTTTTTTCTAGCAAATAAAAAATAGATCAGGTATTTTTAAGGGTTTTTCCCTTTAGTTTACGTATATTTGACATATGTCTATTTAAATTTTAAGTAAACATAAGTGCGTGTATTTTTTCGTGTTCAAGAACTCGCTAGGCGCTAGTCGAGCGCTCGGACCGGACCTAGCGATTTTTTCAAAAATCGGAAATAAATCAGAGAGTAAACGGGGAGTAATTTTTCAATAACTAAATAATTATTAAATATTTTATACATGATGCATAGAAAATAAAAACTTATATTTACACATACTTTTTAAGATTCGTATAAATATTAAATTTAATCAAAAACAAATTGTTAAAAGCTGATTTGTACAATTGGAAACAAAAGAAAGATTTACTTAGGAGTGCCATAGAGAGAATGTGGCTTCTGGGAACTTAGTGAATGTCGTCTTTTTCTTGGTTGCTCATTTTCACCATCCTCTACATTTGAAATATGTGGCCTTGAATGCTACGGTTTTGTGCTTAAGATTTCAAGAGCTTTAGAAGCCCCTGGCTTGAGTGATAAATCCTAAGTGGCAACATAAAACGTAGGCTCTGCATCATTGAAGATTTCAATTAGAAATCAATTTCCTCACCAATAGCATATAAAGATTAAAGAATCAAAAGCATAGCAAATCAATTATCCACAAGAATGAGTAGAGTGAAAAAACATAATTAATTCTGGCAAATACAACATGATTATTGGCGAGGGTACACCAGAAAGCGAGGAATTGAAACAAGACACTCAACAGATATTCACTTGTTCTTTGAAATTAGCTAAACAAGGTAACAAGAATCCTTGAGTTTTGTGCTTGTCCAAATAGACTAGTAATGTCTTCTTTTTTTTGGTCAAGGAAGCTGCATCAATTGTTCTCTGGCCTCTGATCGAAAACGTTGATTGCTGGAAGCTGTGGGACGATCTCTATTCGGAGAATCTTGAAGCTAGTGCTGCTCTTCTTAAAGAGTTAGTAATTTGGCAACCCCAAAAGACTAGTTTAGACATAAGTGCAATAGCGGGTCTATTTTTGCATTCCAAACCAAATTATGGTCTATTTGAGACAATTTCTCCTTACAAGTTAAAGTTTGAAATAACGGAAATAGCCAAATACAGGACTATACAAAAATCAAAAAGGAGGGAAAGGCATCAACCTATAGTATATGATGTTTCCTCTTTTAGTAGTTTTATATTCTAAGGTCTTTCCCCAATATTTTACTGCGTTTATATTCACGGCTTTTGATTTGTGAAATTCTCTCTATTTGTCTTTCCATAATGGGAGGTTTATTGTTGGTCTCAATATCATGTGATCAATGTTATTGAAAGGAATGTTTACGTTTGAAGTTAATTGGAATGTTTCCAGCTTTTAATATTTGATTAGGTGTGTAATATTTTCGATTAAACCAGATTGGTCTGGATATTTCTTGTTTATCTAAAATATGGGGAGTTGTATCTCTCTATCGATATCATGTGATTAATGTGCAAATCAAGTCTTTCAAAGGTTATATGCATCAAGAGGGTGTTATATTCACAACCTCGAAGAGAATCTCAAGGCTTTGGAGACAACCATGGAGGCGAGATGATTTGTCAAAAATGGTAAAGAGAGAGGAGGATACAGCTACATGTATGGTTGTTTAAGTCTGGGCTTCTGTAAAGCTGGCCCAGTCTGGGTAATAAGCGGGAGTGTAAAACTTGCATTGAGAGAAGTTAGCGTGCCTCTCAAGTTATTATTCTTATTCTCCTTGCTTATATGTGAATTGCCTGTGGACAAATAACATTTTGATGCATCACTCGAGAAGGTTGCTGAGAAGTGCATCTTATCTATCGCAGATTCAAAATCTCTCTGAATTGCAGGAGAAATAATGCTTCTAACTCTTAACGTTAATTGCAAATCTCTTCCTGAATCTTCTACTTCTCTCAATCACAAATAAAGAGAAGTAATCAAGAGATCATGAATTCACTTTTATTTTATGTTTAATTAATCATCCTGTCTATATAAGAACCTTAATTAATTCATCCCCTCTGGCTATGCGGTGAATTAGTATTATAAAACTAGTTGGTACAATTAATTGTTTCTTCTGGTCAGCGAATTTGTCTTAACTTCAATTATTTCTCTGCATCTTCTCTAGTTTGCTCAGACAAGTAAAATCTCAAATCTAAGATCTCATTTCCTTTTTGCAAAATGGGCATCTCTTTCTCGATACCTTGTGATCCATGCATAAACAAAGTCTCTAACTGTATTGACGAGAAAGTAGCTTGTATACATAATCTGGAGAAGAATCTCACGGCTCTGGAGACAACTCTGGAAGAGCTCAGGGCTAAGCGTGATGATCTGTCAAGAAGGGTCGCAACAGAGGAGGACATAGGTCATCAAAGGCTTGCCGAAATCGAGGTATGGCTTAAGAGAGTTGCGACTATCGAAACAAAAGTCAATGATCTTCTTAGTGCTAGAGATGATGAACTTCAAAGGCTGTGTCTTTGTGGGTTTTGCTCTAAGATTTTAAGATTGAGATCGAGTTATCGTTATGGGAAAAAGGTTTTCTTGACATTGAAGGAGGTTGAGAAACTCAATAGTAGAGAATTTGAAGTGATTGTAGAGCAAGCTCAAACATTTGAGGTGCCGGAAATACAACTTCAACAAACAATTATTGGTCAAGAAACTATGCTCGACAAGGCATGGAAACATCTCAGTAAAGATGGAGTTGGTATTATGGGTATGTATGGTATGGGCGGAGTAGGAAAAACAACGCTTCTCACGCAAATCAACAATAAGTTCAGTGAAGAAAGGTGTGGATTTGATTTTGTGATTTGGGTTGTGGTGTCTAGAGAGTTACATGTAGAGAAGATTCAAGATGAAATCGCTCAGAAAATTGGTCTCGGTGGAGAGGAGTGGAAACAAAAAGAGAAGAGCCAAAAGACCAATGTTTTATACAATTTCTTAAGGAAAAAGAGATTTGTGTTGTTTTTGGATGACATATGGGAGAAGGTGGATTTAACAGAGATCGGAGTCCCATTTCCAACAACACAAAACAAATGCAAAGTGGTATTCACCACTCGTTCCCAAGAAGTATGTTCGCGCATGGAGGTTGAAGACCCGATGGAAGTTCAATGCTTGGCCGAAAATAAAGCATTTGATTTGTTCCAAAACAAGGTTAGACAAAGAACATTAGGAAGCGATCCGGAGATCCCTGATCTTGCAAGAATAGTTGCTAAAAAATGCTGTGGCCTTCCATTGGCGCTCACTGTCATAGGGGAGACCATGTCATGCAAGAGGACGGTGGGAGAATGGCGTAGCGCGATAGATGATTTGACTTCGTACGCTGCCAAGTTTGTTGACATGGAAGATAAGATCCTTCCGCTTTTGAAATATAGCTATGATAGTCTTAAGGGTGAGCATGTGAAAGCATGTTTGCTGTATTGCGCTTTGTTTCCAGAAGATTATAAGATTTCTAAAAAGAAATTGATAGGCTACTTAATATGCGAAGATATTATCAATGGAAGTGAAGGCATAGAAAGGGCTGAGAACAAGGGGTATGAGATAATTGGTGATCTTGTTCGTGCATCATGAGTAGAAATTGCCCAAGAACACACGGAAGAGAACACAGAAAACAACATAAGTGAAGCTGGAAATTACACACGCATTTCTCGCGAGTGAGCTTTACGCTTTTGTTTTCTTTCGAAGAAAACACCATTTGGCATTTGAAAAGGCGCGTGTGAAATTTTCACAATCCGTATTTTCGTCTTCTCCTGTTTTCTGTAAACCCATTTCACGTGTCGGTTTGTTGTTTGGTATTAAAAACGACCGGCTTGTTTATATTTTGGCATAAAAGCATCCACTTTCTTATAGTTTTCTCTCATTTTCTGCTCTCTTTTTTTTTTTTTTTTTGACATCTATTGGATATATTCTCAAGTGCTATGGAACCTTTTTGTGAGTAGTGTGTGTCCCACCACAGTCAACAGCAGAGTGTGAATGCGAGAATTACGGAAATTAAAAAAAAAACTTTTCAGAAAAGAAACAATTATTTGAACCCACTCGATCGAGAAGGAAAGTCTTTATCTTCCATTATTCTCTATTGTTTGCTCATATCAGAAACTCTCCCTTTCTGTAAAATGGGGAATTGCGTCTCTATCTCGATACCCTGTGATTCGTGCATGAATAAAGTCTCTCAAGGGCTAGACAAACAAGGAGGTTATGTTCACAATCTTGAGAAGAATCTCGCCGATCTCGAGACCAGCATGGCAGATCTCAAGGCTAAGCGGAATGATTTATTAAGGAAGGCCACAAGAGAAGAGGATAGAGGTTTACAAAGGCTTGATGAATTCCAGAGATGGCTTAGTAAGGTTGAGTCTTTGGAAAATAGAGTTTATGGTCTTCTTAGTGCTAGAGATGTTCAACTTCAAAGGCTGTGTCTTTGTGGGTTTTGCTCTAAGAATTTAAGATCTAGTTACATTTACGGTAAAAAGGTTTTCTTGTCGTTGATGGATGTAAAGGAACAAAAAGAAAACGTTAGTGAAGAGGTTACTGGTGAAGTTCTGACAACTACGATGGAAGAAAGACCTCTTCAACGGACAATTGTTGGTCAAGGAACAATGCTTCAAAAGGCATGGAAACATCTCATGGAAGATGGAGCTGGAATTATGGGTTTGTGTGGTATGGGCGGGGTAGGAAAAACAACGCTTCTCACACAGATCAACAATAAGTTCAGTGAAGAAAGGTGTGGATTCGATTTTGTGATTTGGGTTGTGGTGTCTAAAGAGTTACATGTAGAGAAGATTCAAGATGAAATCGCTCAGAAAGTTGGTCTTGATGGAGATGAGTGGGAGAAAAAAGATAAGAATCAAAAAGGCCTACGTTTATACAATTTCTTGAAGAAAAAGAGATTTGTGTTGTTTCTAGATGACATATGGCAGAAGGTGGATTTAACAGAGATCGGAGTCCCATTTCCAACAACACAAAACAAATGCAAAGTGGTATTCACCACTCGTTCCCAAGATGTATGTGCGCGCATGGGGGTTGAAGACCCGATGGAAGTTCAATGCTTGGCCGAAAATAAAGCATTTGATTTGTTCAAAAACAAGGTTGGACAAAGAACATTAGGAAGCTATCCGGAGATCTCTCATCTTGCAGAAATAGTTGCTAAAAAATGTTGTGGCCTTCCATTGGCGCTCAGTGTCATAGGGGAGACCATGTCATGCAAGAGGACGGTGGGAGAATGGCATAGCGCGATAGATGATTTGACTTCGTACGCTGCCAAGTTTGTTGACATGGAAGATAAGATCCTTCCGCTTTTGAAATATAGCTATGATAGTCTTAAGGGTGAGCATGTGAAAGCATGTTTGCTGTATTGCGCTTTGTTTCCAGAAGATGATAAGATTTCTAAAAAGAATTTGATAGACTACTGGATAGGTGAAGGTATTATAGATGGAAGTAAAGGTATAGAAAGGGCTGAGAACAAGGGGCATGAGATAATTGGTGATCTCGTTCGTGCATCATTGTTGATGGAAGTGGTTGATTGGGTTGGAACAGAACAAGTGCGTATGCATGATGTTGTTCGTGAAATGGCCTTGTGGATTGCATCTGAATTGGGAAGAGAAAAGGAGGCTTTCATTGTGCATGCAAGTGTAGGGTTAAGTGAAATTCCGAAGGTTAAGAATTGGAACACTGTGAGAAGGATGTCACTGATGAAGAATAAGATTCGCGATCTCGCTGGCAGTCCTGAATGTCTCCAACTCACAACTTTTCTCATGCGACGGGGAGATCTGGTAAATATCTCGAGTGAATTCTTCAAGTCCATGCTGAAGCTACTTGTGTTGGATCTATCATTTAATGAAAATCTCACCAATTTGCCAGATGGAGTATCTGATTTAGTTTCTTTGAAGTATCTCAACTTGTCATTCACTGATATCCGTCATCTCCCTATCGGTCTACAAGAGTTGAAAAAACTCATTCACTTGGATCTCGGATATACACGTCAACTTTCGAGTATTGCTGGGATATCAAATCTGCATAATTTGATGGTACTGAATTTAGCTGGAAGTGGTTTTTCATGGGATCGCGGCATAGTGGAGGAATTAGAAACCTTGAAGCATTTAGAAATATTAACCATAAGAATCAAAATTCCTCCACATATGGAGCTATTTATTAGTTCTCATAGATTGACGAGTTGTACACGATATTTGAGGATCTACGATTTGAAAGCACCTGGAATAGCAATTCCAGTAACTATGGACAAGCTCCGTCATTTCAACATTGGGGACTGCACTATCTCTGAGATAAAGATGGGAAGTATATGCAACAAAAGCAAGACGGTTTCTCCTCTACACAATCCCAGAGAGCCATGCTTCTTGAGCCTCTCCACAGTGTATATAAATAGTTGCAAATGCTTGAGGGAGCTGACGTTGCTGATGTTTGCTTCAAATCTTGAAGAACTTCATGTTGGCTATTCAGATCAACTAGAGGATATAATAAACAAAGAGAAAGCTTGTGAAGGTGGAGAATCAGGGATTGTTCCTTTTGCAAAGCTGGTTTTTCTTCAGTTGCGGAGTCTACCGGAGCTAAAGAATATCTATTGGAATCCTCTACGCTTTCCATGTCTAAAGGTATTCAAAGTAGTGAAATGTCCAAATCTGAAAAAGCTTCCATTGGATTCTCAAAGTGGCATGCATGGTGAAAGTGGACTCGTCTTAACATACACAGAGAAAAGTTGGATTGAAGGTGTGGAATGGGAGGACGAAGCTACAAAAACTCGCTTCTTATCTTCATGCCAATTGGTATAATTTCTCGTATTTTCTTATTTGCTTTCATATGATTTTCTCTTCGGGTTTATGAACTGCTTCCATTTTCTTATGCATCTTTCTTTTTGTTTGAGTTACAGAGTGAGTTTGAATGGTAACCACAAGGTATAACGGGTATCATCTGATGCAGCTTGTTGGAAATTGAAGATGCCATTTGCCTTTAATCCAAAAAGCTATTCTCTCTTCTCTTCTCTCTAAATCACTATCACTCTGTGTGTGTTGCTCTCTGTGAGTCATATTTTCTTATTTGCATCAACATTCATAAAATGGTTTCGTTTGAAGTTTTCTGCTGTGTAATATTTGATTAGCAGTGTAATATTTTCCTTTTGACTTTAATCAAACCAAATTGCTCTCTGGATCTCTCTTGTTTGTCTAAAATATGGGAAACTAGTTTGTTTTGGATATGTTGTATGATGTATGACAGAAATCTCTCGGAGAATCTACAAGGGATATCAGAGCTGGTTTCTTCGCAGTATCTCAACATGTCAAAAACAAATATACCTCTCGGCTTCTACAAGAGTTGAAGAAGTTACTTCACTTAAATTTGGAGTTTCACGTGGAAACTTTCGAGTATCGTTGGGCGGTTGGGGTATCAACTATCAAGTCTACTGGATTTGAAGGTGTTGAGATTGCGAGGTTCTGGTGTTTCATTAGATCTCTCAACACAGTGGAGGAGTTGCAAGTCTTGGCAAGATTAGAGATTTTAACCATAGGAATTGGTTAGGATTTAAGGTTTGGTTCAGTTTTTAAGCTCTCAAAGGCTGATGAGCTGTACAAGAGATCCAGAGATCAGCGGTGTTCAACTAGAATCATCTGGAATATCATTTTCGACAACTATGAACAACCTTCAGTTGAGATCAAGATTGATATGGCTGCACTATCTCTAAGCTCAAGATTGATATGGATATGATAGATTCTCCTTGGCGCAATGAGTCTATGCTTCTTGAGTCTCTCTGATGTCTATGTACAAGGTTGTAAATGCTTACGGGACTTGACGTGGCTGATTTTTTCTCCAAGTCTCACGTATATTGATGTCGAGTCTTCAGACCAACCAGAAGACATGAAGATTCAGGGGTTGTTCTCCCATATGGTTTGGGCCAAACTCTATATACTTAGCCCAAACTCTAGAAATATCTTACCCTTCCACCTCCTTAAAATGTTTAGAGAATTATGGAGAATAAAAGTCTAAAACCTTTCTAGATAATTGTAATAAAATAATTTAGATATTAAGTAAACTCCAATAACAGCCACGTGGCGTGATTTGATTGATGATGACGACGGTGCAATTTTGGGTTTTTACGAGATTCTCGGTAATTCTGTCGTTAAAATGTTTAATACTTTAATGTTTCTATCAAAACCGGGTTTAATATTTGGAAAATAAGAGAATTTCAGTGTATTTCAGCCTTGTGCCAATCGGTTTGGTTACTTAGGTCTATTTATTTTATTTTTTTGAAAAAAATCCTTAGGTTTATTCTCTTTTATATTTCTTCATGCGATGAGTTGTTATTATTCTACGTATACATGTGTAACTTGTTTTACTTTTGATAAAACCCTGCTTTAATTTACGTTCATTTGACAAATGCTTTTTTATTTTATTTTATTATCAACGGCAGTGTAAACGAAAAGCTAATATAATTCCTTTATTATATAAAATAAATTAAATTTTGAAATAACGAAAATAGCCAAATAAGACTATACGAAACTAAAAAGGAGGGAAAACCATCAACCTGTACTTTATGAATCTTACCTCTTTTCGTAATTTTATATTTTCTTAGGCTTTCCCAAATATTTTAATGCGTTTCTTTTCACTGCTTTTGATTTGTGAATGTGAGAAGTATCTTATTTCTTGTGGACGAAAAATAAAGTCTGTTTTCATTTGTTCTCTCCACCTTCACTGGTCTGCTCATATCAGTAAATTTCAGGTTTCAGATTTCAGATTTCTCCCTTTCTGTAAACATGGGGAATTGCATCTCTTGCTCGATACCCTGTGATGTGTGGATGAATAAAGTCTCTCAATGGCTAGATAAGCAAGTAGGTTATGTTCACAATCTTGAGAAGAATCTTGTGGCTCTGGTGACAAGCATGGAAGAGCTCAGGGCTAAGCGTGATGATTTGTTAAGAAGGGTCACAAGAGAGGAGGATAGAGGTCTGCAAAGGCTTTCAGGATTCCAGGTATGGCTTAATAGAGTTGAGACAATCGAAAAAGAAGTCAATGATCTTCTTAGTGCAAGAGATGTCCAACTTCAAATGCTGTGTCTTTGTGGGTTTTGCTCTAAGAGTTTAAGATCTAGTTACCGTTACGGGAAAGAGGTTTTCTTGACGTTAAAGGAAGTTGAGGAACTCCATAGTAGAGAATTTAAAGTGATTGCTGAGCAAGCTCAAACACCTCGGATGGAAGAAACAATGCTCGATAAGGCATGGAAACATCTCAAGAAAGATGGAGTTGGTATTATGGGTCTATATGGTATGGGTGGAGTAGGAAAGACAACGCTTCTCACACAGATCAACAATAAGTTCAGTGAAGAAAGGTGTGGATTCGATTTTGTGATTTGGGTTGTGGTGTCTAAAGAGTTACATGTAGACAAGATTCAAGATGAAATCGCTCAGAAAGTTGGTCTCGGTGGAGAGGAGTGGGAGAAAAAAGATAAGAATCAAAAGACCAACGCTTTATACAATCTCTTAAGGAAAAAGAGGTTTGTGTTGTTTTTCGATGACATATGGGAGAAGGTGGATTTAACAGAGATCGGAGTCCCGTCTCCATCAACACAAAACAAATGCAAAGTGGCATTCACCACTCGTTCCCAAGATGTATGTGCGCGCATGGGGGTTGAAGACCCGATGGAAGTTCAATGCTTGGCCGAAAATAAAGCATTTGATTTGTTCCAAAACAAGGTTGGACAAAGAACATTAGGAAGCGATCCGGAGATCCCTCATCTTGCAAGAATAGTTGCTAAAAAATGTTGTGGCCTTCCATTGGCACTCACTGTCATAGGGGAGACCATGTCATGCAAGAGGACGGTGGGAGAATGGCGTAGCGCGATAGATGATTTGACTTCGTACGCTGCCAAGTTTGTTGACATGGAAGATAAGATCCTTCCGCTTTTGAAATATAGCTATGATAGTCTTAAGGGTGAGGATGTGAAAGCATGTTTGCTGTATTGCGCTTTGTTTCCAGAAGATTATGAGATTTCTAAAGAGAAATTGATAGACTACTTAATATGCGAAGATATTATCAATGGAAGTGAAGGAATAGAAAGGGCTGAGAACAAGGGGTATGAGATCATTGGTGATCTTGTTCGTGCATCATTGTTGATGGTGGGAACAAACAGAAAATTTGTTGTGCGTATGCATGATGTTGTTCGCGAAATGGCCTTGTGGATTGCATCTGAATTGGGAAGAGAAAATGAGGCTTTCATTGTGCATGCAGGTGTAGGGTTAACTGAAATTCCAAAGATTAAGGATTGGAACACTGTGAGAAGGATGTCACTGATGGAGAATAAGATTCGCGATCTCGCTGGCAGTCCTGAATGTCTCCAACTCACAACTTTTCTCATGCAATGGGGAGGTCTGGAAAATATCTCGAGTGAATTCTTCAAGTCCATGCCGAAGCTACTTGTGTTGGATCTATCATATAATGATAATCTCACCAATTTGCCAGATGGAGTATCTGATTTAGTTTCTTTGAAGTATCTCAACTTGTCAAGTACTGGTATCCGTCATCTCCCTAAGGGTCTACAAGAGTTGAAAAAACTCATTCACTTGGATCTAACAAATACAAGTCACCTTTCGAGTATTGCTGGGATATCAAATCTGCATAATTTGATGATACTGAATTTACGTGGAAGTGGTTTTTCATGGGATCTCGGCATAGTGAAGGAATTAGAAACCTTGAAGCATTTAGAAATTTTAACCATTGGAATCAATCTTCCTCGAGATATGGAGTTAGTTTTTAGCTCTCATAGGTTGATGAGGTTGACACGATTTCTGAGTATCTGGAATTTGGAATCAACTGGAATATCATTTCCAGTAATCATGAAAAAGTTCCGTTATTTCAGCATTGCGTACTGCACTATCTCTGAGATAAAGATGGGAAGTATATGCAACAAAAGCAAGACGGTTTCTCCTCTACACAATCCCAGAGAGCCATGCTTCTTGAGCCTCTCCACAGTGTCTATAAATGATTGCAGATGCTTGAGGGAGCTGACGCTGCTGATGTTTGCTTCAAATCTTAAAGATCTTTATGTTTTCGGTTCAGATCAACTAGAGGATATAATAAACAAAGAGAAAGCTTGTGAAGGTGGAGAATCAGGGATTGTTCCTTTTGCAAAGCTGGTTTCTCTTGTGTTGCGGAGTCTACCGGAGCTAAAGAATATCTATTGGAATCCTCTACGCTTTCCATGTCTAAAGGTATTCACGGTAAACAAATGTCCAAATCTGAAAAAGCTTCCATTGGATTCTCAAAGTGGCATGCATGGTGAAAACGGACTCGTCTTAACATACGATGAGGAAAGTTGGATTGAAGGTGTGGAATGGGAGGACGAAGCTACAAAAACTCGCTTCTTATCTTCATGCCAATTGGTATAATTTTTCGTATTCTGTTGTTTGTTTTCATATGATTTTTTCTTCGGGTTTATGAACTGCTTCCATTTTTTTAATCCCTCTGTCTTCTTGTTTATGCTACAGCTTGAGTATGAATGGTAGGTATAACAGGTATCATATGATGCAGCTCGTTGGAAATTGAAGATGCCATTTGCTTTTGATCCAAAGAGAAGCTCTCTCTCTCTCTCTTACTTTTGAAATTGATTCGAATGTTTTCCGGCTGTGTAATATTTGATTAGTTGTGTAATATTTTTTGTTGACTTTAATCAAAGCAGATTGCTTTATGGATCTATTTTGTTTGTGTAAAATATGGGATGTTGTATCTCTCTATCGATATCATGTGATCAATGTGCAAATCAAGTTCAATGGTTATGCATCAAAGAAAGGTTACAATCTCCACGAAAATCTCAAGGCTTTGGAGATAACCATGGAGACGTTTTGTCAAAGGCGGGGATGATTTGTCAAAAAGGATAGAGAAAGAGAGGAGGATAAAGGAAGGTATGTTTTACATTTGTCAAAGGTTGTCTCTTTGTTATTTAATATAGTTTGTAAACGCACTCATTTCTGACATGTAGCAAAAATCAAATTTGATTTTACAATATCTCTTCCCATTCATCTCTATAAGTCTCCGGATGCTCCATCTTCCTAATGAAACTCGCCAAAAACATATCTTAAACTGTTCTCAAACTGTCACAAAAAGCACACACCAAATCTGTTTCCGTTAGGCTTTCGTTTAGATTTGGTCTCGATACGTTAAGAGAGATTCTTACATGGTCGATTCCCAAAGAGTGAGTATATCGCTTAGGAATCCCTTCCCCTTCAAGTGTTGCATACAAGGTTTTAATTTCCATTAACATATCTTCTTTCCAAGGAAGCATGATCCGACCGGACTAAACACCCGCGATCCACTTGCTTTGCAGCTCAAACATAGGAAACGGTATAACCTGAAATTCCAATTTGTTATAAAGTATAAGCTGTTGAAACGTAACAGCTATGGCGATTTTCGAGCTACCTACTTTACACGGTATCCCAACGAAGGAGAGCGACGGTGCTAATGCTGGAGGGAAGATGTGTTTATACAATGGACCAACACGATTATCATCTACAGCAACACATCCATTGGTATCAAGAAACGGGAAGTGATACTTATACCCACTGCAATGCATAATAGCATCACCCAAAACCGTTTTCCCGTTCTGGAAAACCACAGAACCATCCTCGTGCACACGCTCAATCTGCATAAAAGATTCAAGAAAAAACATAAACCGTTTTGTTACTACTACTACTACTCAGGAGCTAAAAGCTCACCATTGAATGCATCCACAGGTTAGTGTGACCAGTTTGTTTGATGTATGTATCAGCTGGATTTGACCAAGAAGCCACATGAACTTCTTTGGCAAATCCAGCAATGTCTCTGCTTATATCATCAGCACTTGCAGAGTTCCCAATAAGCACAACAACCTATAATCCATGCAATGCAGCACAAGCTTCACATGAATCTTTTGCATAAGAATCTGACATTGTTTTCATCAATGATGTGAGTACCTCATCTTTGAATGGTTGTGGAAGCCGATAATTATGGCTATGCATCTTCTTCCCTGGCCAACAACTTATCCCTGAAAAAAAAAAAAAAAAAAAAAATCAATAATCACACTTTAGTTTTACTGTTCATATGATGTTGAAACCACAATCAATGGAGATTTACCAGGAATTTCAGCGAGACGAGGTTCAATGTAATGTCCGTTACAAACAACAACAGCATCGTAACTCTCTTCGCGATGAACTTTTTTCTCTTTCTCTGTAGATTCGATTCTCCATTTTCCAGTTCCTTCTTCGCCGTCGCTTTTCGCCGCCGGAGCAACACGCACAACCGCCGTCTCGAACCGTATCATCTCCTCGATCCCAAACTCCTTGGCGAAATCTTGCAGATACGCTAGAACTTCACTGTGACTCGGATACCTCCTCGGATCTCTCGATTCGCCGGATCGGATCACGAATGGGAAGTCTCTACACTCCCGTGGAAGGTTAGTTCGGAGAGAGCCATAGACGCTCGAGTGAACAACGATTCGGGTCGGGTCGACGCTTAACGGATCCGGCTCAACATGATCGGTGTAGATCCAGGTTCCTCCGATCTGTTTCTGCCTCTCGAAAACGACGACGGAGTGACCTTCTCGTCGAAGCTCTCTCGCCGCCACTAGTCCTGCGGCTCCAGCTCCGATTACAGCCACGTGGCGGGATTTGATTGACGATGAGGACGGTGCCATTTGGCTTTTTACGAGATTCTCAATAATTCTTGGGTCAAGCCACGAAGATTCTGTCGTTGAAATGTTTAACGTTTCTATCAAAACCGGAAATAAACCGGGTTTAATATTTGGAAAATAAGAGAATTTCAGTGTATTTCAGCCTTGTGCCAATCGGTTTGGTTACTTAGGTTTATGTATTATTTTTTTTTGATAAACTCCTTAGGTTTATTCTCTTTTATATTTCTTCATTCATGCGATGAGTTGTTATTATTCTACGTACGTATACATGTGTAACTTTGTTTTACTTTTCATAAAACCCTGCTCACAAAATGAGAAACATAAAGAAACCCTACTAGAGGGACTAAACGGATTATATCAAGCCTATCAGCCTCCACTAAAAACAAACCGCATTGCTTGAGCTAAGCTACATTATGAGGATTCCATTGCGACATAGATGTAGCGACCGATAGAGTGAACAGAGTAGCACTTTACAATTGTACCTGAGTTGTTTTCGCAGATAAAGTGAATATTCCTTTCCTCAATTGCAGTACCCAAAGATGATTCCGAGTGAATCCTTCTCCTAAAGCTAACCGATCTAGATAAAATGGTACCACGGAAAACATCGGACGCAACTTGGTCATCGGTTATAGAAGACTCGAGGCCGAGCTCCTCGATCACCACCATCACTAGAAAAATTTAGGAAAAGGAAGCAGAACGCGAAAGGATAAATCCCAAAATGAGAAACATAAAGAAACCCTACTAGAGGGACTAAACGGATTATATCAAACCTATCAGCTTCAAATCTAAATGCCGCAGCTAAAAAGAATTATTTTCCCATGGGATCCTTATAATAATTAATTTTGATATTTACTAAACCAACTAATCATTATCTTCCACCCATAATAAGTAACAAGTTTTGGATAGGGGTGGGCATTTTTACCCGGACCCGAAGACCCGAACCAAACCCGACCAGAAATAGACGAAACGGAACCAGACCGGAACCGACAAAAATACCTGATGGGTCTAAAATTTCTATACCCAAACCGGAACTGAACCGAGAACCGAATGGGTACCCGAAATATCCAAAATATAATTATATACCCAAAATATTAGTTATATTTATACTTAAAATAACCAAAAATAACTAAAATTGCTATAATTACAATTATAAACTTAATATAATAGTTATATTAACATGAAATCTTTAGATTTGTAATGAATTATGTTTATTTTGGATTTTTATCTTTGAATTTTAGAGTTAAAACAAGTTTTTTCTGTTATTTTTCACTTTTCAGTTATTTTTATTTGTTTTCGGGTTATCATCGAGTATTGAGTACAACAAAACCGATAATAACCGATCCGAATAAGACCCGAATAAGACCCGAACAAGAACCAATTTTTTTTGGAAACCCGAACGGATCTACAAAATCTAGCCCCAAACCGATCTGAAACCCAACAGGAACCAAACCGAAACCGAACCAAAATTATATAAAACCCGAATGGGTCTAAAATTTAGCTATCCGAATAGAACCGAACCTACTCAAACTCGACCCAAAACCCAAACGCACAAGCCTAGTTTTGGATATAAATCATCTTTTTTTTTTTTGACAACTCTGCCACTACAAAAAAAGACCGAGTTAAAAAAAGCCACAACTTAAGCTCAGTTTGAAAATTTTAACGTGAATAGCTTGAATATATAGATACAAAAGCACAAAAGCAAATTAGAGAGACAAAATGAGTATAAAAAAGCAGTATACAAAAGCAAACAAAACAAGTATAGAAAAGCAGTATACAAAAGCACCACTAATCCCAATTTCACTTCCTGTCAATGATATCCAAACTCAAGGAGGCCTGCCGCATGTAAGTGTGCAACTTATCAACATCTCTAATAACAACAAAATTATCGTTGCTAACATTATAATTATCACCGTCGATGGGAGTTGTTGCAGTTGCTGTGACCACCTGTCACCGTTCATTGTTATCGCCGTGCATCACCAGAAATCACCACCGACTTTATCTTTTTTTCTCCTTCCTTCTTCTTCTTCTCCTTTTTTCTTCTTTTGCATTTTTCTCTTCTCGTTGTTTTTGTTTGTTTGTTAAAAGAGATTGAAAAAAATCAACAATGTCAAGTCGCGTGTAGGGACTAAATGGACTTTTCAATGTGAATAGTCACAGTTGAATTGTGTCAGAAAATGTTTTATAATTATCCTATTATCTAAGGACATTCCTTACAATTTTCCTAATTTGAATCAATTTTTAATATGGAAACCAAAAGATCCATGAACAAAGAATAAACTAGAATATAACTTAACTGAATGCTTTTTGTAAAATGTAAATCAACATTGAGAAACAAATACAAATTAAGTAAACTTGTTTTAGTCAAGCCTTAGCCACATTTGTCTTTGCAATGTACATCGGACGGTTCGAGATCAAAGGTTGCTGTATAAGTCTTTTGTCTATTGCTATATTACCTGGACACATGTAAAGATTAAGGGCACACTTTAAGAAAGAAGCTCAAACACCTAATTTTAAAAAGTACTGACGAGAGATCGATGATAATAATTTTTAAAGCACACATGCTTTTTTAAACAAAAAAAAAAATTGTAAATGCAATCAAATATGGGAATCGCACTAAAAGTCTAAAACCAAGTAAAGTAAGATGACCATTTTTAATAAAAGAGAAGTGATAGAGACTAGAGAGTCAAGACAATAGAAGAATCTTTGACAAAACAAAAAGCTCAAAAGGTAATAATCGATCGTCACGCATCAATTTGCCATGAGTAGAAATTGCCCAAGAACACACGGAAGAGAACACAGAAAACAACATAAGTGAAGCTGGAAATTACACACGCATTTCTCGCGAGTGAGCTTTACGCTTTTGTTTTCTTTCGAAGAAAACACCATTTGGCATTTGAAAAGGCGCGTGTGAAATTTTCACAATCCGTATTTTCGTCTTCTCCTGTTTTCTGTAAACCCATTTCACGTGTCGGTTTGTTGTTTGGTATTAAAAACGACCGGCTTGTTTATATTTTGGCATAAAAGCATCCACTTTCTTATAGTTTTCTCTCATTTTCTGCTCTCTTTTTTTTTTTTTTTTTGACATCTATTGGATATATTCTCAAGTGCTATGGAACCTTTTTGTGAGTAGTGTGTGTCCCACCACAGTCAACAGCAGAGTGTGAATGCGAGAATTACGGAAATTAAAAAAAAAACTTTTCAGAAAAGAAACAATTATTTGAACCCACTCGATCGAGAAGGAAAGTCTTTATCTTCCATTATTCTCTATTGTTTGCTCATATCAGAAACTCTCCCTTTCTGTAAAATGGGGAATTGCGTCTCTATCTCGATACCCTGTGATTCGTGCATGAATAAAGTCTCTCAAGGGCTAGACAAACAAGGAGGTTATGTTCACAATCTTGAGAAGAATCTCGCCGATCTCGAGACCAGCATGGCAGATCTCAAGGCTAAGCGGAATGATTTATTAAGGAAGGCCACAAGAGAAGAGGATAGAGGTTTACAAAGGCTTGATGAATTCCAGAGATGGCTTAGTAAGGTTGAGTCTTTGGAAAATAGAGTTTATGGTCTTCTTAGTGCTAGAGATGTTCAACTTCAAAGGCTGTGTCTTTGTGGGTTTTGCTCTAAGAATTTAAGATCTAGTTACATTTACGGTAAAAAGGTTTTCTTGTCGTTGATGGATGTAAAGGAACAAAAAGAAAACGTTAGTGAAGAGGTTACTGGTGAAGTTCTGACAACTACGATGGAAGAAAGACCTCTTCAACGGACAATTGTTGGTCAAGGAACAATGCTTCAAAAGGCATGGAAACATCTCATGGAAGATGGAGCTGGAATTATGGGTTTGTGTGGTATGGGCGGGGTAGGAAAAACAACGCTTCTCACACAGATCAACAATAAGTTCAGTGAAGAAAGGTGTGGATTCGATTTTGTGATTTGGGTTGTGGTGTCTAAAGAGTTACATGTAGAGAAGATTCAAGATGAAATCGCTCAGAAAGTTGGTCTTGATGGAGATGAGTGGGAGAAAAAAGATAAGAATCAAAAAGGCCTACGTTTATACAATTTCTTGAAGAAAAAGAGATTTGTGTTGTTTCTAGATGACATATGGCAGAAGGTGGATTTAACAGAGATCGGAGTCCCATTTCCAACAACACAAAACAAATGCAAAGTGGTATTCACCACTCGTTCCCAAGATGTATGTGCGCGCATGGGGGTTGAAGACCCGATGGAAGTTCAATGCTTGGCCGAAAATAAAGCATTTGATTTGTTCAAAAACAAGGTTGGACAAAGAACATTAGGAAGCTATCCGGAGATCTCTCATCTTGCAGAAATAGTTGCTAAAAAATGTTGTGGCCTTCCATTGGCGCTCAGTGTCATAGGGGAGACCATGTCATGCAAGAGGACGGTGGGAGAATGGCATAGCGCGATAGATGATTTGACTTCGTACGCTGCCAAGTTTGTTGACATGGAAGATAAGATCCTTCCGCTTTTGAAATATAGCTATGATAGTCTTAAGGGTGAGCATGTGAAAGCATGTTTGCTGTATTGCGCTTTGTTTCCAGAAGATGATAAGATTTCTAAAAAGAATTTGATAGACTACTGGATAGGTGAAGGTATTATAGATGGAAGTAAAGGTATAGAAAGGGCTGAGAACAAGGGGCATGAGATAATTGGTGATCTCGTTCGTGCATCATTGTTGATGGAAGTGGTTGATTGGGTTGGAACAGAACAAGTGCGTATGCATGATGTTGTTCGTGAAATGGCCTTGTGGATTGCATCTGAATTGGGAAGAGAAAAGGAGGCTTTCATTGTGCATGCAAGTGTAGGGTTAAGTGAAATTCCGAAGGTTAAGAATTGGAACACTGTGAGAAGGATGTCACTGATGAAGAATAAGATTCGCGATCTCGCTGGCAGTCCTGAATGTCTCCAACTCACAACTTTTCTCATGCGACGGGGAGATCTGGTAAATATCTCGAGTGAATTCTTCAAGTCCATGCTGAAGCTACTTGTGTTGGATCTATCATTTAATGAAAATCTCACCAATTTGCCAGATGGAGTATCTGATTTAGTTTCTTTGAAGTATCTCAACTTGTCATTCACTGATATCCGTCATCTCCCTATCGGTCTACAAGAGTTGAAAAAACTCATTCACTTGGATCTCGGATATACACGTCAACTTTCGAGTATTGCTGGGATATCAAATCTGCATAATTTGATGGTACTGAATTTAGCTGGAAGTGGTTTTTCATGGGATCGCGGCATAGTGGAGGAATTAGAAACCTTGAAGCATTTAGAAATATTAACCATAAGAATCAAAATTCCTCCACATATGGAGCTATTTATTAGTTCTCATAGATTGACGAGTTGTACACGATATTTGAGGATCTACGATTTGAAAGCACCTGGAATAGCAATTCCAGTAACTATGGACAAGCTCCGTCATTTCAACATTGGGGACTGCACTATCTCTGAGATAAAGATGGGAAGTATATGCAACAAAAGCAAGACGGTTTCTCCTCTACACAATCCCAGAGAGCCATGCTTCTTGAGCCTCTCCACAGTGTATATAAATAGTTGCAAATGCTTGAGGGAGCTGACGTTGCTGATGTTTGCTTCAAATCTTGAAGAACTTCATGTTGGCTATTCAGATCAACTAGAGGATATAATAAACAAAGAGAAAGCTTGTGAAGGTGGAGAATCAGGGATTGTTCCTTTTGCAAAGCTGGTTTTTCTTCAGTTGCGGAGTCTACCGGAGCTAAAGAATATCTATTGGAATCCTCTACGCTTTCCATGTCTAAAGGTATTCAAAGTAGTGAAATGTCCAAATCTGAAAAAGCTTCCATTGGATTCTCAAAGTGGCATGCATGGTGAAAGTGGACTCGTCTTAACATACACAGAGAAAAGTTGGATTGAAGGTGTGGAATGGGAGGACGAAGCTACAAAAACTCGCTTCTTATCTTCATGCCAATTGGTATAATTTCTCGTATTTTCTTATTTGCTTTCATATGATTTTCTCTTCGGGTTTATGAACTGCTTCCATTTTCTTATGCATCTTTCTTTTTGTTTGAGTTACAGAGTGAGTTTGAATGGTAACCACAAGGTATAACGGGTATCATCTGATGCAGCTTGTTGGAAATTGAAGATGCCATTTGCCTTTAATCCAAAAAGCTATTCTCTCTTCTCTTCTCTCTAAATCACTATCACTCTGTGTGTGTTGCTCTCTGTGAGTCATATTTTCTTATTTGCATCAACATTCATAAAATGGTTTCGTTTGAAGTTTTCTGCTGTGTAATATTTGATTAGCAGTGTAATATTTTCCTTTTGACTTTAATCAAACCAAATTGCTCTCTGGATCTCTCTTGTTTGTCTAAAATATGGGAAACTAGTTTGTTTTGGATATGTTGTATGATGTATGACAGAAATCTCTCGGAGAATCTACAAGGGATATCAGAGCTGGTTTCTTCGCAGTATCTCAACATGTCAAAAACAAATATACCTCTCGGCTTCTACAAGAGTTGAAGAAGTTACTTCACTTAAATTTGGAGTTTCACGTGGAAACTTTCGAGTATCGTTGGGCGGTTGGGGTATCAACTATCAAGTCTACTGGATTTGAAGGTGTTGAGATTGCGAGGTTCTGGTGTTTCATTAGATCTCTCAACACAGTGGAGGAGTTGCAAGTCTTGGCAAGATTAGAGATTTTAACCATAGGAATTGGTTAGGATTTAAGGTTTGGTTCAGTTTTTAAGCTCTCAAAGGCTGATGAGCTGTACAAGAGATCCAGAGATCAGCGGTGTTCAACTAGAATCATCTGGAATATCATTTTCGACAACTATGAACAACCTTCAGTTGAGATCAAGATTGATATGGCTGCACTATCTCTAAGCTCAAGATTGATATGGATATGATAGATTCTCCTTGGCGCAATGAGTCTATGCTTCTTGAGTCTCTCTGATGTCTATGTACAAGGTTGTAAATGCTTACGGGACTTGACGTGGCTGATTTTTTCTCCAAGTCTCACGTATATTGATGTCGAGTCTTCAGACCAACCAGAAGACATGAAGATTCAGGGGTTGTTCTCCCATATGGTTTGGGCCAAACTCTATATACTTAGCCCAAACTCTAGAAATATCTTACCCTTCCACCTCCTTAAAATGTTTAGAGAATTATGGAGAATAAAAGTCTAAAACCTTTCTAGATAATTGTAATAAAATAATTTAGATATTAAGTAAACTCCAATAACAGCCACGTGGCGTGATTTGATTGATGATGACGACGGTGCAATTTTGGGTTTTTACGAGATTCTCGGTAATTCTGTCGTTAAAATGTTTAATACTTTAATGTTTCTATCAAAACCGGGTTTAATATTTGGAAAATAAGAGAATTTCAGTGTATTTCAGCCTTGTGCCAATCGGTTTGGTTACTTAGGTCTATTTATTTTATTTTTTTGAAAAAAATCCTTAGGTTTATTCTCTTTTATATTTCTTCATGCGATGAGTTGTTATTATTCTACGTATACATGTGTAACTTGTTTTACTTTTGATAAAACCCTGCTTTAATTTACGTTCATTTGACAAATGCTTTTTTATTTTATTTTATTATCAACGGCAGTGTAAACGAAAAGCTAATATAATTCCTTTATTATATAAAATAAATTAAATTTTGAAATAACGAAAATAGCCAAATAAGACTATACGAAACTAAAAAGGAGGGAAAACCATCAACCTGTACTTTATGAATCTTACCTCTTTTCGTAATTTTATATTTTCTTAGGCTTTCCCAAATATTTTAATGCGTTTCTTTTCACTGCTTTTGATTTGTGAATGTGAGAAGTATCTTATTTCTTGTGGACGAAAAATAAAGTCTGTTTTCATTTGTTCTCTCCACCTTCACTGGTCTGCTCATATCAGTAAATTTCAGGTTTCAGATTTCAGATTTCTCCCTTTCTGTAAACATGGGGAATTGCATCTCTTGCTCGATACCCTGTGATGTGTGGATGAATAAAGTCTCTCAATGGCTAGATAAGCAAGTAGGTTATGTTCACAATCTTGAGAAGAATCTTGTGGCTCTGGTGACAAGCATGGAAGAGCTCAGGGCTAAGCGTGATGATTTGTTAAGAAGGGTCACAAGAGAGGAGGATAGAGGTCTGCAAAGGCTTTCAGGATTCCAGGTATGGCTTAATAGAGTTGAGACAATCGAAAAAGAAGTCAATGATCTTCTTAGTGCAAGAGATGTCCAACTTCAAATGCTGTGTCTTTGTGGGTTTTGCTCTAAGAGTTTAAGATCTAGTTACCGTTACGGGAAAGAGGTTTTCTTGACGTTAAAGGAAGTTGAGGAACTCCATAGTAGAGAATTTAAAGTGATTGCTGAGCAAGCTCAAACACCTCGGATGGAAGAAACAATGCTCGATAAGGCATGGAAACATCTCAAGAAAGATGGAGTTGGTATTATGGGTCTATATGGTATGGGTGGAGTAGGAAAGACAACGCTTCTCACACAGATCAACAATAAGTTCAGTGAAGAAAGGTGTGGATTCGATTTTGTGATTTGGGTTGTGGTGTCTAAAGAGTTACATGTAGACAAGATTCAAGATGAAATCGCTCAGAAAGTTGGTCTCGGTGGAGAGGAGTGGGAGAAAAAAGATAAGAATCAAAAGACCAACGCTTTATACAATCTCTTAAGGAAAAAGAGGTTTGTGTTGTTTTTCGATGACATATGGGAGAAGGTGGATTTAACAGAGATCGGAGTCCCGTCTCCATCAACACAAAACAAATGCAAAGTGGCATTCACCACTCGTTCCCAAGATGTATGTGCGCGCATGGGGGTTGAAGACCCGATGGAAGTTCAATGCTTGGCCGAAAATAAAGCATTTGATTTGTTCCAAAACAAGGTTGGACAAAGAACATTAGGAAGCGATCCGGAGATCCCTCATCTTGCAAGAATAGTTGCTAAAAAATGTTGTGGCCTTCCATTGGCACTCACTGTCATAGGGGAGACCATGTCATGCAAGAGGACGGTGGGAGAATGGCGTAGCGCGATAGATGATTTGACTTCGTACGCTGCCAAGTTTGTTGACATGGAAGATAAGATCCTTCCGCTTTTGAAATATAGCTATGATAGTCTTAAGGGTGAGGATGTGAAAGCATGTTTGCTGTATTGCGCTTTGTTTCCAGAAGATTATGAGATTTCTAAAGAGAAATTGATAGACTACTTAATATGCGAAGATATTATCAATGGAAGTGAAGGAATAGAAAGGGCTGAGAACAAGGGGTATGAGATCATTGGTGATCTTGTTCGTGCATCATTGTTGATGGTGGGAACAAACAGAAAATTTGTTGTGCGTATGCATGATGTTGTTCGCGAAATGGCCTTGTGGATTGCATCTGAATTGGGAAGAGAAAATGAGGCTTTCATTGTGCATGCAGGTGTAGGGTTAACTGAAATTCCAAAGATTAAGGATTGGAACACTGTGAGAAGGATGTCACTGATGGAGAATAAGATTCGCGATCTCGCTGGCAGTCCTGAATGTCTCCAACTCACAACTTTTCTCATGCAATGGGGAGGTCTGGAAAATATCTCGAGTGAATTCTTCAAGTCCATGCCGAAGCTACTTGTGTTGGATCTATCATATAATGATAATCTCACCAATTTGCCAGATGGAGTATCTGATTTAGTTTCTTTGAAGTATCTCAACTTGTCAAGTACTGGTATCCGTCATCTCCCTAAGGGTCTACAAGAGTTGAAAAAACTCATTCACTTGGATCTAACAAATACAAGTCACCTTTCGAGTATTGCTGGGATATCAAATCTGCATAATTTGATGATACTGAATTTACGTGGAAGTGGTTTTTCATGGGATCTCGGCATAGTGAAGGAATTAGAAACCTTGAAGCATTTAGAAATTTTAACCATTGGAATCAATCTTCCTCGAGATATGGAGTTAGTTTTTAGCTCTCATAGGTTGATGAGGTTGACACGATTTCTGAGTATCTGGAATTTGGAATCAACTGGAATATCATTTCCAGTAATCATGAAAAAGTTCCGTTATTTCAGCATTGCGTACTGCACTATCTCTGAGATAAAGATGGGAAGTATATGCAACAAAAGCAAGACGGTTTCTCCTCTACACAATCCCAGAGAGCCATGCTTCTTGAGCCTCTCCACAGTGTCTATAAATGATTGCAGATGCTTGAGGGAGCTGACGCTGCTGATGTTTGCTTCAAATCTTAAAGATCTTTATGTTTTCGGTTCAGATCAACTAGAGGATATAATAAACAAAGAGAAAGCTTGTGAAGGTGGAGAATCAGGGATTGTTCCTTTTGCAAAGCTGGTTTCTCTTGTGTTGCGGAGTCTACCGGAGCTAAAGAATATCTATTGGAATCCTCTACGCTTTCCATGTCTAAAGGTATTCACGGTAAACAAATGTCCAAATCTGAAAAAGCTTCCATTGGATTCTCAAAGTGGCATGCATGGTGAAAACGGACTCGTCTTAACATACGATGAGGAAAGTTGGATTGAAGGTGTGGAATGGGAGGACGAAGCTACAAAAACTCGCTTCTTATCTTCATGCCAATTGGTATAATTTTTCGTATTCTGTTGTTTGTTTTCATATGATTTTTTCTTCGGGTTTATGAACTGCTTCCATTTTTTTAATCCCTCTGTCTTCTTGTTTATGCTACAGCTTGAGTATGAATGGTAGGTATAACAGGTATCATATGATGCAGCTCGTTGGAAATTGAAGATGCCATTTGCTTTTGATCCAAAGAGAAGCTCTCTCTCTCTCTCTTACTTTTGAAATTGATTCGAATGTTTTCCGGCTGTGTAATATTTGATTAGTTGTGTAATATTTTTTGTTGACTTTAATCAAAGCAGATTGCTTTATGGATCTATTTTGTTTGTGTAAAATATGGGATGTTGTATCTCTCTATCGATATCATGTGATCAATGTGCAAATCAAGTTCAATGGTTATGCATCAAAGAAAGGTTACAATCTCCACGAAAATCTCAAGGCTTTGGAGATAACCATGGAGACGTTTTGTCAAAGGCGGGGATGATTTGTCAAAAAGGATAGAGAAAGAGAGGAGGATAAAGGAAGGTATGTTTTACATTTGTCAAAGGTTGTCTCTTTGTTATTTAATATAGTTTGTAAACGCACTCATTTCTGACATGTAGCAAAAATCAAATTTGATTTTACAATATCTCTTCCCATTCATCTCTATAAGTCTCCGGATGCTCCATCTTCCTAATGAAACTCGCCAAAAACATATCTTAAACTGTTCTCAAACTGTCACAAAAAGCACACACCAAATCTGTTTCCGTTAGGCTTTCGTTTAGATTTGGTCTCGATACGTTAAGAGAGATTCTTACATGGTCGATTCCCAAAGAGTGAGTATATCGCTTAGGAATCCCTTCCCCTTCAAGTGTTGCATACAAGGTTTTAATTTCCATTAACATATCTTCTTTCCAAGGAAGCATGATCCGACCGGACTAAACACCCGCGATCCACTTGCTTTGCAGCTCAAACATAGGAAACGGTATAACCTGAAATTCCAATTTGTTATAAAGTATAAGCTGTTGAAACGTAACAGCTATGGCGATTTTCGAGCTACCTACTTTACACGGTATCCCAACGAAGGAGAGCGTCGACGGTGCTAACGCTGGAGGGAAGATGTGTTTATACAATGGACCAACACGATTAGGTATCAAGAAACGGGAAGTGATACTTATACCCACTGCAATGCATCACCCAAAACCGTTTTCCCGTTCTGGAAAACCACAGAACCATCCTCGCGGACACGCTCAATCTGCATAAAAGATTCAAAAAAAACCATAAACCGTTTTGTTACTACTACTACTACTCAGGAGCTAAAAGCTCACCATTGAATGCATCCATGCAATGCAGCACAAGCTTCACATGAATCTTTTGCATAAGATTAAGAATCTGACATTGTTTTCATCAATCATGTGTGAGTACCTCATCTTTGAATGCTTGTGGAAGCCGATAATTATGGCTATGCATCTTCTTCCCTGGCCAACAACTTATCCCTGAAAAAAAAAAAAAAAAAAAAAATCAATAATCACACTTTAGTTTTACTGTTCATATGATGTTGAAACCACAATCAATGGAGATTTACCAGGAATTTCAGCGAGACGAGGTTCAATGTAATGTCCGTTACAAACAACAACAGCATCGTAACTCTCTTCGCGATGAACTTTTTTCTCTTTCTCTGTAGATTCGATTCTCCATTTTCCAGTTCCTTCTTCGCCGTCGCTTTTCGCCGCCGGAGCAACACGCACAACCGCCGTCTCGAACCGTATCATCTCCTCGATCCCAAACTCCTTGGCGAAATCTTGCAGATACGCTAGAACTTCACTGTGACTCGGATACCTCCTCGGATCTCTCGATTCGCCGGATCGGATCACGAATGGGAAGTCTCTACACTCCCGTGGAAGGTTAGTTCGGAGAGAGCCATAGACGCTCGAGTGAACAACGATTCGGGTCGGGTCGACGCTTAACGGATCCGGCTCAACATGATCGGTGTAGATCCAGGTTCCTCCGATCTGTTTCTGCCTCTCGAAAACGACGACGGAGTGACCTTCTCGTCGAAGCTCTCTCGCCGCCACTAGTCCTGCGGCTCCAGCTCCGATTACAGCCACGTGGCGGGATTTGATTGACGATGAGGACGGTGCCATTTGGCTTTTTACGAGATTCTCAATAATTCTTGGGTCAAGCCACGAAGATTCTGTCGTTAAAATGTTTAATGTTTCTATCAAAACCGGAAATAAACCGGGTTTAATATTTGGAAAATAAGAGAATTTCAGTGTATTTTCAACCTTGTGCCAATCGGTTTGGTTACTTAGGTTTATGTATTTTATTTTTTTGATAAAATCCTTAGGTTTATTCTCTTTTATATTTCTTCATTCATGCGATGAGTTGTTATTATTCTACGTACGTATACATGTGTAACTTTGTTTTACTTTTCATAAAACCCTGCTTATAGTTTACGTTCACAAATGCTTTTTATTTTATTTTATTTTATCAAAGGCAGTGTAAACGAAAAGCTAATATAATTCTTTATTATATAAAATAAATTAAATTTTGAAATAACGAAAATAGCCAAATAAGACTATACGAAACTAAAAAGGAGGGAAAAGCATCAACCTGTACTTTATGAATCTTTCCTCTTTTCGTAGTTTTATATTTTTTCTTAGGCTTTCCCAAATATTTTAATGCGTTTCTTTTCACGGCTTTTGATTTGTGAAATTCTCTCTATTTGTCTTTCCATAATGGGAAGTTTCTTGTCTGTCTCGATATCATGTGACCAAATCTTGAATCGAGCCACTCAATGGTTCATTGATAAAGAGAGTTATATCCATAACCTCGAGGATAATCTCTCGATTTTGGAGAGAGCTACGGAAGAGCTCAAGGCAAGGCGAGATGATTTGCTCGGAAGGGCCAAAAGAGAAGGAGAAGATATAGGTCTACGAGTCCTTGCCCAAGTCCAGGTATGGTTTAAAAGAGTAGATTTAATCGAAAAGCAAGTCGATGATCTATTAGGTGCTAGAAGTTTTGAACTTCAAAGGTTGTGTCTTTGTGGGTTTTGCTCCAAGAATCCAAATTCTAGCTATTATTATGGGAAAAGAGTTTTCTTGATGTTAAGAGAAGTTGATGATCTCAAAACCAAAGGGGTTTTTGAAGTGGTGGTTGAGCCACCCATGAGAGCTAAAGTGGAAGAAAGACCTATTCAGCCGACAATTGTAGGTCAAAATGAAATCTTCGACCTTGCATGGAACCGTTTTATGGATGATAAAACCGGAGTTATGGGACTATACGGTATGGGAGGAGTAGGAAAAACCACCATCCTCACGCGGATCAACAATAAGTTAGGTCAAACAAGTGATGGATTTAAGATTGTGATATGGGTCACAGTGTCTAGAGACTCTCAGGTGGGGAAAATTCAAGATGATATTGGTGAAAAACTTGGCCTTCGTGGAGAGGAGTGGAGCCGTAAAAAGGAAAGCCAAAAGGCCGTCGAGCTATATAGTTCCTTGAAGGACAAGAAATTTGTGTTGTTGTTGGACAACCTATGGAGGAAAATAGATCTAGAAGAGATTGGGATCCCATTCCCGACGGTGGGAAGTAAACGCAAAGTAGCATTCACCACTCGTTCACGTGAAGTATGCGCACGCATGGGAGTTCATGCCCCAGTGGAGATCCAATGTTTGTCGGCGGACGATGCATGGGTTTTGTTCCGAAAGAAGGTTGGAGAAAACACGTTACAGAGTGATCCTGACATTCAAGAACTTGCAAAAAGAGTTGTCGAAAAATGTGGTGGTTTACCATTGGCCCTCAACGCCATTGGGGAGACCATGGCGTGTAAAACAACAGCACAAGAATGGCGTCGCGCTGTTGATGTTTTGACTTCATCTGCTGCAGAATTCTCGGGAATGGAAGACGACATTCTTCCGGTTCTAAAATATAGCTACGACAGTTTGAAGGGTGAACAGGTGAAGTTATGTTTCCAGTATTGTGCTATGTTTCCTGAATATTATCTAATAACGAAAGATAGGTTGATAGACTATTGGGTATGCGAAGGGTTTATCGATGGAAATGAAGATAGAGAAAAAGTGGTGGACCTAGGTTATGATATAATTGGTACTCTCGTTCATACATGTTTGTTGATGGAAGATGGAAGGGACAAGCGAAAAGTGAAGATGCATGATGTGGTCCGTGAAATGGCTTTGTGGGTAGCATCTGAATATGGGAAGCATAAAGAAAATCTTGTTGTGCAAGCGAGATTGAAGTTATCTTCATTACCAAAGAATATCAAGAATTGGAGTGATGTGAAACGGATATCACTGATGTGTAATGAGATTACATATTTATCTGACATTCCTAGATCTCCCAAACTTGTAACTTTGTTCCTTCAGGAGAATCAGAAATTGCAAAAGATCACAGAGGAGTTCTTTACGTGCGTGCCAAGGTTAGCTGTTTTGGATCTATCAAAGAACTCTTACCTTACCGAATTGCCAGAGCAAATAGCAGAGTTACTTTCTCTAAAGTATCTCGACTTGTCAGATACATCAATACAAAGATTGCCTATTGGTATAAGAGAGTTAAAAAACTTGATACATTTGAACTTGGAGCACACAAAGAGCCTTGAATGTATCGTTGGGGTATCAAGGTTATCGAGGTTGAAGATATTGGGACTAAAGTATTCAGCTCTTCCGCTAGATCTTAGCTCACTGAAAGAGCTACAAGCCATGGATCATTTAGATATTCTAACCCTAAGTGTGTCTTCGGTCTCAAGAATGAAACAGCTATTAAGTGCATACAAGTTGGCCAGCCTTGTAACCGATCTATCTGTCGACAGCTATCTTAAGATAGAAGGGTTGAGAATGCCAAATATGGATAAATGTCGTCGCCTCTGCATAAGCACTTGTGTTATATGGGAGATAAAGATTGATAGGGCATATAATGAAACTCCATGCTTCCCTAACCTCTCTTATGTGCATATAAGTGAGTGCAACATCAACCTAAAGGACCTAACATGGCTGATGTTTGTTCCAAATCTATCTAAGCTTACCATTGTCACCGCGAAGCAGCTAGAGGATATAATATGCAAAGAGAAAGTGGAGCCAATTACTAAACCATTTCAAAAGCTAAGGTTTCTACAACTCCATGGTTTACCTAAGCTCAAAAGCATTTACAAGAGTCCACTGCCATTTCCTTGTCTTATGAATATCGATGTAAGGGAGTGCCCGATGTTGAAAAAGCTTCCACTCGATTCTAAAAGCACAATGGGACAAGACCTTGTGATAGAGTATGGAGAGAGAAAATGGATAGAAGAGATTGAATGGGAAGATGAAGCCACCAAAGACCGTTTCTTATCTTCATGCAAATTTAAAGAGGTCATTATCTCTCTCTCCTTGATCTTATTTGACTCACTTTCTATATGTTTCTCTAAGTTTTCATTGTTTTGGGTTGGTTTAGGCCAAATAATATGTGGAGGCTGTGGCTAGCTGGTCTTCATTTGATTTGCCCATCAACCTTTCTTTCTTCTCGATCGATACAATTGTTTGTGAAGGCGCTCGCTTTGAAGTTAATAATGTTGTATATGTCATATTAGGCCTGGGCATATTATCCGTTAGATCCGATTCGATCCGATATCCGCTTTGATTTGATTCGGAAAATCCGGATATCCGTAGAGTTTCAAAGCAAAGCAAATAGTAAAATGTCATATCCGTAAAAACCAAAGCAAATCGCAAATATCATTTTTAAAAATGCCAGATATCCGCTCCGATCCGTATATATTAATATGTATATATATATCAAAGTATACCTTTGAAAAATTGTCTAAATAAAAAATAATGAGAATAGAAAAAATGCAGCCAGCTCACGAGTCCACCAAATTTGATCACAGCCCACTTAGAGCCCAAAGAAAAATTATAATAACTAAATAAAAAATATGTTTTAAAATTATAAAATAACTTAAAGATTACTACCGTTCATCCCTTTCAGACCTTATCTTCTTTTTCCCCTTTTCCAACTTTTACCAATCTTTTTTTTTACCAATCTTTCAGACCTTACCAACCTTAACTTTTACCAATCTTAGCGATAACTTTCAAGGGTTTCACTTCTACTGTATGTTTCTTCTTCATTACTGGTAAGTTTCAAAAAAGTTTCACTCTTTCTATCATGCTTCTCCTAATTACATTGATTGTGTTTGCTTTGACCAAAAAATTTCATGATTGTGTTTGCTTTTGTAATCGATGTTTTAGTGATTTGTGTAATTGATGGGTTTATCTTTCGATGCAATTAGGGAATCTTAAGAACTATAGAGTTATCAGATATATGTTTCTTTACTTTACTGTTTACTCATCTATGGACATTTGATTTTCGTTTGAAAATTTCTGCAATTCTTATGTTACAGTTTTTTATTTTTGTTTTGGTAGATGGCTCATAAAGAAGAATCAAGTGGTTTTAAGAAATCAAGTGTTATTGTATGTTTTTAGTTTTTTAGTATTATAAATTCAACGGATCGGCGGATATCCGCGGATATTAAATAAAATCACGGATAACCGAATCTTCGGATATCCGAAATTTTCCGGAACGGAGCGGATCGAAAAATCAAATATTCGGTTGGGGCGGAGCGGATCACGGATACCGGGTTTTTTTCGGATATCCGCTCCGTGCCCACCCCTATGTCATATCTCTGCTTATACTCGTTCAACAATTCAGACATGTCTTAATTGTCTTTTAAATGCCAATTGTGCGACTAATATGTTTCAGTCTATGATTTTAATCTTTATCCACATCATTGTGGTTTACTTCAAAATCTATCTGTTATTTATTTATTCTTCTGGCATTTCGTTTTCTTTGTTTAAAAATTAGAATGTGTATTTTATTTCTTGCATTTGTGCAAGGACTATATAAATAAATTCCGAGTATTCACAACCAAATCTAACATCAAGAGCTTCTTTGTGTCTCCGTCTCATCCACCAAACTATGAAGCTTCTTATTGTTAAGACCACAAGGACCACAACCAACTGCATATGACAACATTTGCATCTTCTTTCACGTTTTTTTGCATTAGTTTTTTTTTTTTTTGCCTTGAACTTAATTTATTACCTTGATATACTTCTGAAAGTGGATTTGGTTAATCTCTGCTCTTCTTCAAGTTGTTCACCAAACCCCTACTAATATATCACCGGTACTCAACCACCTTTTGATTCTTGCACATTTACTTATATTATTAACCCATAAATGCTAACTTTTGACATAAATCCCACGGAATTAAGAATTTAATCTACTTGTTAAAATGCATTTTCCATTTTTCGGTACATCGAAATCCTTCCTAAGAATTTTTGTTGTTGCATTATATATATATATCTATATATATATTTTTTAAAGCATTTCGAAAGTAAAAGACAGTAATATGGTACTTACATTTTTTTTTCTTAGTGATATGTGGATTTTGGTATTTTTGCTTAATATTATTTATTTTATAAATTTTGTCTCGCCATACATTGAGAATTTTCGTTTGGTTACATTTCCAAGTGGTACACGAATATTGTCTCAACCGAAAATGCATTTATGGAATGGTATGTTACGAAAGAGATGAGACGAGAAAAGAGTTTGGCCGATTTCTGTTTTTCTGTAAATAAACAACAAATATTTTAATTTAAAAGAAATATAATTCTTTTTTAAATTGAGTTAACATGGAAACATAAAAAATTTAAGTGTAAAAATAATATAATAATTTTTGTTGAGAACACTTTATAAAATATAGTGAACTAATTTGTATTATTATCATTGGGAAAATACTACACAAATTTGCTATGTTCGTTGAAATATTTCTGACCGAATAAATTATGATGTTACTCTATATAGTAGACTTTATATACAATTTTCATCAACTTCTATGCCAAATTTGTGAATAATTTTGTAAATTACTCATCTGTGGAACCAAACCAATGGCTATTTTCAATAGCATTGGAATCTCCTCAAATTGAGCTGCCACACACTCACCCATTCTGTCTCTCTTCTCTTCGCTTCGGAACTTCCGAAGATTTGATCTTTACACTCTCCACAAAACCAAAATTTCGTAACTTTTTCCGTTTTGGTGATGCAGTCTCTCGAACTTTGCATTACTCTCTAAATTCGAGCTGAGAGAGAGACGACACACACAGAGAAAGATCCTCGATTACGCTAAACATTTAACGATCTCGTTTGGGTTAATAAAAAATGGCGGCGAATGCATCTGGGTTCTTCACACATCCTTCGATTTCTTCCCTGAGAAGCAGAAACCACCTCCCGATTAGAGTTTCTGGATCTGGGTTTTGCGTCTCGAAAGGATTCTCTAAAAGGGTTTTGTGCTCCAGCGTTAGCTCCATCGATAAGGATGCTTCTTCGCCGTCTCCTTCTGAATATCGACGACCCAGGTGAATAAAAACTCATCCTTTATTGTTCTTTCTGTGTGATTAATCTTTCGAAATCCATCGACTTCCGAGATCGTTTCTTGATATTGAGTCTAAAGATTCTGAGATTAGGAAGATTAGAAGCAGAATTGTTTATTGTTGTTATATGTCTTTTAGCTTAGCTTTATGGAAGATGAATAATCTCAATGCATGTAAGTAGTCTCTGATTCATGCATATTGTTAAGTCTTAGCTTAGCTTCAATATGATCTTTAATCCAAAATTAATCTCCATCTAATGAATCACTTGAAAGCATTTGAGTGGTCTCTGATTCGTCCTTCTTTATTGTTTCAAACATTCACAGATTCCTTGTTCATTCTGTGTGATTCATCTGTCGAAATCCATCTACTTTTGAGATCGTTTCTTGATATTGTGTTTAAAGGTTCTGAGATTACGAAAGATTGGAAGCAGAACTGATTATTGTTATACATTGTTTTGCTTTTGTAGAATACATTTTAAGTAGTCTCTGATTCACGGTTATGGTTAAGTCTTAGCTTAGATTTAGCAATGAATCTCCATCCTTCGAGCTTGAATCACTCGAAAGCTTTTAAGTAGTCTCTCTGATTCATAATTTCCTTTGTGTCCTGTCTATTGAAAAAGGCTTGTGCCGAGTGGATGCAAATTGATTGGATCTGGTTCAGCAGTACCAAGTCTTCTGATTTCTAATGATGATCTCTCCAAAATAGTCGACACTAATGATGAATGGATAGCTACTCGTACTGGTATTCGCAACCGCCGTGTTGTATCAGGTAACAACATTATATTCATTTGTACTGTATGATCATTTAGAGAATGAGACATTGATTTTGTAAAACTACTACAATTTGAAGGCAAAGATAGCTTGATTGGATTAGCAGTAGAAGCAGCAACCAAAGCCCTTGAAATGGCAGAGGTTGTCCCTGAAGATATTGACTTAGTCTTGATGTGTACTTCCACTCCTGATGATCTATTTGGTGCTGCTCCTCAGGTAATATTTTGACCCTTTAGATCTAAACTACGCTTTGACAGAGTCAAGAAACTTAGCTATAATTCTCTGTTGATGGCAGATTCAAAAGGCACTTGGTTGCACAAAGAACCCTTTGGCTTATGATATCACAGCTGCTTGTAGTGGATTTGTCTTGGGTCTAGTCTCAGCTGCTTGTCATATAAGAGGTAAAAAGTTTAATAATTTGCAGATATTGATGAGTTGCTAATAAGATAAGTCTGTAATACATATCATTACTTTTCCCAGGAGGTGGTTTTAAGAACGTTTTAGTGATTGGAGCTGATTCTTTATCTCGGTTTGTTGATTGGACGGATAGAGGAACTTGCATTCTCTTTGGAGATGCTGCTGGTGCTGTGGTTGTTCAGGTACTGTTACTTTATGTTTGCATATAAGTTTCATTGAACTACTGAAACAGAGTATAAGCCTTAAGCAAGTTAACACAAGAAAGAAGATTTCTTGCCACATTGCTAACCAATGATGATCTAAAGGACCAGTCTTTGTTCTTCTTTTCCTACAGCTTTACTTTCATTTTTGTTTGCAGGCTTGTGATATTGAGGATGATGGGTTGTTTAGTTTCGATGTACACAGCGATGGAGATGGTCGTAGGTAATAAGATTCACATTTTCATTTTTTTGGCCTCTTTAACATTCATCTTCAAACTGAAGAATTTTTGTTTTTGCAGACATTTGAGTGCTTCTGTTAAAGAATCTCAAACTGATGATGGTGCCTTGAGCTCCAATGGCTCTGTGTTTGGAGGTGACTTTCCACCGAAACAATCTTCGTATTCTTGCATTCAGATGAACGGGAAAGAAGTGTTTCGCTTTGCTGTCAAATGCGTTCCTCAATCTATTGAGTCTGCTTTACAAAAAGCTGGTCTTCCTGCTTCTTCCATTGATTGGCTCCTCCTCCATCAGGTTAATCTTCTTCTCAAAGTCTTCATTGATAAAAGATTTGAAATTTGAGTTAAAAAGTGGTGAAAGTTTAGAGCTTTAGTACCTGAATATGGTATAAATGGAAAGTCTTTACAAAAACAATTTGCAGGCAAACCAGAGAATAATAGACTCTGTGGCTACAAGACTTCAGTTCCCACCGGAACGAGTGATTTCGAATTTGGCTAATTACGGTAACACAAGCGCTGCTTCGATTCCTCTAGCTCTTGATGAGGCGGTGAGAAGCGGGAAAGTTAAACCGGGACATACCATAGCCGCGTCCGGTTTTGGAGCCGGTTTAACTTGGGGTTCTGCTATTATCCGGTGGAGATGAATGGTGCTACGTTACGTTCGAGATGTATGTTTGTTTACTTCAGAGCCAAAGTTTTTGTTTTGTTTTTCTCTCTTCCACAGAGTAGAGGAAGCACTGGAAATTGGTTTAACTGGTCTGGTTTAGTCCGGTTAGACCGGAAGTAAAGCGCATTTTGTCTGATTTCGTTATTTTTTGTTTTCAACTTTTTTGTTATTGTTTTGGAGGTTTCATTGTTGTTACTTGTTAGCTTGTTTATCTTGAATGCTAATAAATTGAAAAAAAAAAAAAAAGAAGTGTTCTTCCATCATTTCTCGTTTGTATGTGAAGACGAAATTTATTTATTTTTCTAACTTTGTCTGTTATTGAGAACTCTTTTTTTTTTAGTGATCGTTTAATAACCTTGTTCATAATTATTAACTTATAAAGAAGTCTAAAATGAAGTAAACAAAATCCTAAATGGATAGAGATGCTCAAGAGAAGCAACATGTCCAAGAGAAAAGATTTGATCAACTTCATATGAGGTTTCCCGATCTGTTTTTATCACTTCATATGAGAGAAATTTAATTTGAAAATTTGCTCGGAGTTGTTCGGTGGAGACAAGGTGATCGTGAAGCATGTGGGTTCCTAGATAAACTTAAGTCTTTGTTAACTATCACTGAAGACCACATAATCTTCCATTTATAAACTCTCAGTACTCCAACGTGTTGCAACTGGACGAATTGATAAATTCGTGCATAAAAAAATAAATATACGAACATTGAATAGTGTGAATTTAACAAAACAGATTAACTATTAACATGAGTGATACAGTTTCACGAAGAAAGAGGAAAACAAATGAATTCTTTATAGAAAGGGACTCATTCATTATTTAGTTTGAAAGTTTGCTCGGATTTGTTAGGGTTAAATAATTTGAAGAGACACAATTTTCGTGAAAGCATGTGGTTGCCACTCCTAGCATTCCAAATATAAAATTTGCAGTATTGTAGAAAAACTAGTATTTAAGTTTCATTACCATTTCATCAATACAAAGCTTAATAATAAGTATTTCCTCTTACGTAAAATTTTGTGATCAAGCAAGAATATAATCAAGCAAAACATGGAAGGCAAAACTATGGTTTTAAGTGTGGTCATAGTGACTCTTTTCATGGCGCAAATTCTAGTAGAAGCACAGGAGCCAAAGGTTTGCTGCCCGAGGGAGAATGCCAGATGGTTCTATGATACATGCAGGGAATCAACATCTTGGGTGACTTGTTTACCTATGAGTGGATGCATAGCAGTAGCTACTGGAGATATTTGCCCTCCAAATTATCCTTATGACATGTTAAAAAAACCTGGTAAAATTGAACTCGCCATTATAGTGTATTTATTGTGCTTTATTATTTTAGCTGTCACAAGATCGATGGAGATTTCAGTTTTTTTCTTTTTTTTTTCTTAGGTCAAGGTGCTGTCAATGAATACTGCAAGTTGGGGTGTGGATTCTCTGCGTGCGGTGCCTTGATCACTCTTCAGAACTCCGGTAATCAAAGCAAACTTCGCAAGCTCACTAATCACTGTAAGCATTTTTGTTAGAATAATATGACAAGAGAATTAATCTGTTCAAGTTTTTTTTTTCGGTGACTAGACGCAAATGAAATTGTGAATGGAGCGGTTGAGCAATGCACCAAGGCGTGTGCTACTATATGCAACAAGGGCTCTCTTGCAGCAGTTCAAAATGCCTAAACAAGAATATCCACACAAATATATCACGTACCTAAGTGTTGTTTTCCCTGTTTACAATATTGTCGTGTATGTGACAAAAATGCTAGACTCTAGTGCTAGTATTTGAATAATTGTGTTGCTGGTTTATGTATGTGTCGTACAAGGTTGTTGATCCTCGATTCTATGTGCCTTCTATATCCTATCATCTAAACGTGACTTTATTTATCTTCTTCTCTCGACTACAAATTCTTCCTTTTTAACGTAATTATTTTATAAGCAGCTCATATCATGACAACATATGCGACTTAGCAGCAGGGTTGATAAAACCCACAATAACAAGTGATCTAGGTTAAAGACAATTTTAACCATATATTATATGAAACCTCAAGATATCTTAAGTAAAGACAGTCGGATTCGTATTCTTGGATTCAGATGAGCAGAAAATAAGTGTTTCGCTTTGCTGTCAAATGCGTTCCTCAATCTGTGGCTACAAGACTTCAGTTTCCACAGGAAAGAGTGATTTCGAATTTGGCCAAATACGGTAACACAAGTGCTGCTTCGATTCCTCTTGCTCTTGATGAGGCGGTAAGAAGCGGGAAAGTTAAACCTGGACATACCATAGCCACATCTGGTTCTGATATTATCCGGTGGAGATGATTAGATGAATGGCGCTACGTTACGTTCGCCAGTGTATGTTTGTTTACTTCAGCGACAAAGATTTTCTGTTTTTCTCTCTTCCACGGAGTAGAGGAAGCACTGGAAATTGGTTTAACCGGTCTGGTTTAGTCCGGTTAAACCGGAAGTAAAGCGCATTTTGTCTGATTTCGTTATTTTTTTTGTTTTTGTTTTGGAGGTTTCATTGTTGTTACTTGTTAGTAGTTTATCTTGAATGCTAATAATTTGAAGAAAAAAAAGTTTTCTTCCATCATTTCTCGTTTGTATATGAAGAAGAAATTTCTTTAATTTCTTAATCTTTATTGTCTGTTCTTGAAAACTCAGTTTTTTTTAGTGATAATTTAATATTGTTCAAATCATATTTGGTAAGAGCCGTTGAGAGGGTTAGAAAATTGAATAGTTAGCTTAAAAAAACATGTTAACATGAAACCTTAATTTTTAGAGAGTGGCTAAGATAAATCCCATATTGGAGGTTTAGAGAGACATTAAGTAACATATAAAGTATTTGAATCGCATGAAAGTTAAGATCATTATCTCTTCAAAAGATCTCATTTCGAGATTCGAGAGATTTGATCAATTAATATGAGGTTCCGCGATCTGTTTTACCAATGAAAGAGCCTTGGTCAATGCCTAGAAAAGCCCCATTAGTTTAATTTGAAAATGTGCTCGGAGTTGTTAGGTGGAGACAAGGTGGTGATCGTGAAGCCAGGTGGTTGCCTGTGTGTGGACTCTATAGCATCATTCTTTTTTTTGTCGCAATTCATAAATTTCCATTAGACCAAATCATTGTTACAAACTTGTTTATCCGCTTGCACAAAAGCACTAAGCCAATCTGGCATGATAGAATACACCTTAGGAACAAGATTCAAAAAAGAAAATGTTTCCTTCGCCATTCTATCAGCCACTCCATTGCATTCCCTCGGTCGGAAGACTACATGAGAGGAAGGGATGTGTCGGAGCATGAACTGAATATCCTGTGATATAGCTCGATAAATCGGCCACTCATTTACGTTGCTGACGATGTCAACCACCTGCTTGGAATCAGTTTCAAAGATAATATGCTCATAGTTGAGGCTCATTACCATTTGGATTGACCATCTTAAAGCCTCAACCTCCGTCTCCAGCACCGATCCTAACATATGCAGCTTCCTTGCGCCTGACCATAGAACAATGCCTACATCATCCCGCAATACCCATCCAATACCACTATGATTGCGATTTTGAGCCCAGGATCCATCCACATTACACTTGACCCATCCCCTAGGGGGCGGTTTCCATCTGTGGGTGGTTTTGGCAGTTGGGTTGGGTTGTTGTTCTTCCACAATGTTATCACCTCTCCTTCTTCCTTGCCATTCTAGCATATCATCCCTTGCCTTTTGGACTGTCTCAACTGCATCAAACTCCACCCCTTTGATACTCAGCTCATTTCTATTCTTCCATAATCTCCATAGGATCCACGGTCCAAGGCTTTCAGATTCAGCCGCCTGAGGATGTTGGGTTGCCACTGTCATGACTCGATATAAATTGGAGTAGTGCGAGTCCACCATTTCACCATGTGGCGGGGCTGGGAAGTTTGCCACTGCCCAAACCAATCTGGCAAATGGACATTGGAAGAGTAGATGATTGATATCTTCTTCCCCATCATGACACCGAATGCAATATGAGTCTTTGAGTATGTGTCTCCTCTTCAAATTATCCGTGACAGCCAAACAGTTACTCAGACAACGCCATAAGAAATGGCGTACCTTAGGACTGGCGTCCGACTTCCATGCCAATCGGAACAGTTCATCCAGACTTGGTTGATCCAACACTTTAGGAGCCTCTCTATCCTTCAGAACATTGGTCTGTACCCAATATCCAGATTTCACCGTGTATTGCCCAGATTTGGAGTAATCCCAGCAATAACCATCTTGACTATGAGTCCCACCAGGTCGTAGTCTGTGAATTCTAGCTCTATCCTCCTCACTGAACAGTGTATCGAGTATATCATCTCTCCATTCTTTCCCTCCTGGCTCCAAGAGATCTTTCACTTTTTCAATCGTAGAAAGAGTATCACGTACCGGGATTGGTATCCGAGAAACTGCCCTAATGGGTCTGGCCGGTTTTTTATCTATCCACGGATCTCTCCAGATATTTACTTTCTCTCCACTTCCAATGACCCGTCTAGCTCCCATCTTTAACAGCTCCTGAGTTGCATGAATACTTTTCCAAGCGTAAGATGGCTGAGATCCAAGATTGACTTCAAGAGGACTTTCCTTTTTAAAATATCTAGCCTTGAACACTTTGGTTAGGAGTGTATCTTCTCTCGTTGTCAATCTCCACAATTGTTTTCCCAGCAAAGCCATATTGAAGGCCTCTATATCTCTAAAGCCAAGACCACCTTTATTTTTAGACATACTCAATTGATCCCAAGCCTTCCAATGCATTCCTTTCCTGTCTTTTTGGGATTTCCACCAGAAGTGGGCCATAAGTGAGGCAATTTGCTTGCAAATGGTTTTGGGTACCCGAAAACAAGCCATAGTGTATGTTGGCAGAGCAAAAGCTACTGCTTTGAGCATTACTTCTTTACCTCCTGGCGATAGGAACCCATTTTGCCAACCTTCTATCTTCTGAGCCAAATTGTCCTTCAAGTACTTCATCATCGTGACCTTTGGACCTCCAAAATCCTCGGGTAAGCCCAGATAACGACCTTGTCCTCCTTCCTTGCTAATCCCCAATTTCTGTTTGGTCAGGTCTTGCTTCTCTTTCGTCATTCTTTTACCAAAGTAAATGCTTGACTTTTGATGATTAATTCTTTGACCTGAGGCTAGGCAGTATTTATCCAAGATTTGCATAAGCTGGTTAAGCTCCTCCTCGTTCGCTTTACAATAGAACATGGTGTCTATAGCATCATTCTAGATTTATTTTAATTAGAAGTTTAGGATTGTTTATTAAATGCTGTCAAAAATGAATTGTTAAATGGCCTGTTAGAGAAAAAAATTTGTTTATAAATAACTAAATCGTGGTGATGATGGTAAATGCCCTCCGGGATTACCTTTTTGTTTTTGTTTTGGAGGTTTCATTGTTGTTACTTGTTAGCTTGTTTATCTTGAATGCTAATAAATTGAAAAAAAAAAAAAAAAAAAGAAGTGTTCTTCCATCATTTCTCGTTTGTATGTGAAGACGAAATTTATTTATTTTTCTAACTTTGTCTGTTATTGAGAACTCTTTTTTTTTTTAGTGATCGTTTAATAACCTTGTTCATAATCTTTAACTTATAAAGAAGTCTAAAATGTAGTAAACAAAATCCTAAATGGATAGAGATGCTCAAGAGAAGCAACATGTCCAAGAGAAAAGATTTGATCAACTTCATATGAGGTTTCCCGATCTGTTTTTAACACTTCATATGAGAGAAATTTAATTTGAAAATTTGCTCGGAGTTGTTCGGTGGAGACAAGGTGATCGTGAAGCATGTGGTTTCCTAGATAAACTTAAGTCTTTGTTAACTATCACTGAAGACCACATAATCTTCCATTTATAAACTCTCAGTACTCCAACGTGTTGCAACTGGACGAATTGATAAATTTATCAATTCGTGCATTAAAAAAATAAATATACGAACATTGAATAGTGTGAATTTAACAAAACAGATTAACTATTAACATGAGTGATACAGTTTCTCGAAGAAAGAGGAAAACAAATGAATTCTTTATAGAAAGGACTCATTCATTATTTAGTTTGAAAGTTTGCTCGGATTTGTTAGGGTTAAATAATTTGAAGAGACACAATTTTCGTGAATGCATGTGGTTGCCACTCCTAGCATTCCAAATATAAAATTTGCGGTATTGTAGAGAAACTAGTATTCAAGTTTCATTACCATTTCATCAATACAAAGCTTAATAATAAGTATTTCCTCTTACGTAAAATTTTGTGATCAAGCAAGAATCAAGCAAAACATGGAAGGCAAAACTATGGTTTTAAGTGTGGTCATAGTGACTCTTTTCATGGCGCAAATTCTAGTAGAAGCACAGGAGCCAAAGGTTTGCTGCCCGAGGGAGAATGCCAGATGGTTCTATGATACATGCAGGGAATCAACATCTTGGGTGACTTGTTTACCTATGAGTGGATGCATAGCAGTAGCTACTGGAGATATTTGCCCTCCAAATTATCCTTATGACATGTTAAAAAAACCTGGTAAAATTGAACTCGCCATTATAGTGTATTTATTGTGCTTTATTATTTTAGCTGTCACAAGATCGATGGAGATTTCAGTTTTTTTCTTTTTCTTTTTCTTAGGTCAAGGTGATGCTGTCAATGAATACTGCAAGTTGGGGTGTGGATTCTCTGCGTGCGGTGCCTTGATCACTCTTCAGAACTCCGGTAATCAAAGCAAACTTCGCAAGCTCACTAATCACTGTAAGCATTTTTGTTAGAATAATATGACAAGAGAATTAATCTGTTCAAGTTTTTTTTTTTCGGTGACTAGACGCAAATGAAATTGTGAATGGAGCGGTTGAGCAATGCACCAAGGCGTGTGCTACTATATGCAACAAGGGCTCTCTTGCAGCAGTTCAAAATGCCTAAACAAGAATATCCACACAAATATATCACGTACCTAAGTGTTGTTTTCCCTGTTTACAATATTGTCGTGTATGTGACAAAAATGCTAGACTCTAGTGCTAGTATTTGAATAATTGTGTTGCTGGTTTATGTATGTGTCGTACAAGGTTGTTGATCCTCGATTCTATGTGCCTTCTATATCCTATCATCTAAACGTGACTTTATTTATCTTCTTCTCTCGACTACAAATTCTTCCTTTTTAACGTAATTATTTTATTAGCAGCTCATATCATGACAACATATGCGACTTAGCAGCAGGGTTGATAAAACCCACAATAACAAGTGATCTGGGTTAAAGACAATTTTAACCATATATTATATGAAACCTCAAGATATCTTAAGTAAAGACAGTCGGATTCGTATTCTTGGATTCAGATGAGCAGAAAATAAGTGTTTCGCTTTGCTGTCAAATGCGTTCCTCAATCTGTGGCTACAAGACTTCAGTTTCCACAGGAAAGAGTGATTTCGAATTTGGCCAAATACGGTAACACAAGTGCTGCTTCGATTCCTCTTGCTCTTGATGAGGCGGTAAGAAGCGGGAAAGTTAAACCTGGACATACCATAGCCACATCTGGTTCTGATATTATCCGGTGGAGATGATTAGATGAATGGTGCTACGTTACGTTCGCCAGTGTATGTTTGTTTACTTCAGCGACAAAGATTTTCTGTTTTTCTCTCTTCCACGGAGTAGAGGAAGCACTGGAAATTGGTTTAACCGGTCTGGTTTAGTCCGGTTAAACCGGAAGTAAAGCGCATTTTGTCTGATTTCGTTAATTTTTTTGTTTTTGTTTTGGAGGTTTCATTGTTGTTACTTGTTAGTAGTTTATCTTGAATGCTAATAATTTGAAGAAAAAAAAAGTTTTCTTCCATCATTTCTCGTTTGTATATGAAGAAGAAATTTCTTTAATTTCTTAATCTTTATTGTCTGTTCTTGAAAACTCAGTTTTTTTAGTGATAATTTAATATTGTTCAAATCATATTTGGTAAGAGCCGTTGAGAGGGTTAGAAAATTGAATATATAGCTTAACAAAACATGTTAACATGAAACCTTAATTTTTAGAGAGTGGCTAAGATAAATCCCATATTGGAGTTTTAGAGAGACATTAAGTAACATATAAAGTATTTGAATCGCATGAAAGTTAAGATCATTATCTCTTCAAAAGATCTCATTTCGAGATTCGAGAGATTTGATCAATTAATATGAGGTTCCGCGATCTGTTTTACCAATGAAAGAGCCTTGGTCAATGCCTAGAAAAGCCCCATTACTTTAATTTGAAAATGTGCTCGGAGTTGTTAGGTGGAGACAAGGTGGTGATCGTGAAGCCAGGTGGTTGCCTGTGTGTGGACTCTATAGCATCATTCTAGATTTATTTTAATTAGAAGTTTAGGATTGTTTATTAAATGCTGTCAAAAATGAATTGTTAAATGGCCTGTTAGAGAAAAAAATTTGTTTATAAATAATTAAATCGTGGTGATGATGGTAAATGCCCTCCGGGATTACCTTTTTGCTATTCAAACCTCAGATTGGTAAATTGAACTCGCTATTAGTGTGTATTAATTGTGCTTTATTATTTAGCAACGTTGTTACAAGATCATTAAAGCAAGTTTTATTTTTAACTCAAGGGGTGCTGTGACAATCCCACGACCACTCTCAAGAAATCCGGTAATTAAAGCAAACTTCCCAAGCTCACTATTTGTCACTAATGTTAAGTTGAAATACTATGACAAGATAATTAAATCTATTTGAGTTTCTTTTCAAGATCGATGGAGACTTCAGTTTTGATGCTTTTTTTTTTTTTTTTTTTTTAAGCTCAAGGTGATGATGTCATTGAATATTGCAAGTTGGGTTGTGCATTCTCTGCGTGCGGTGCCATGACCACTCTCCAGAACTCCAGTAGTTAAAGCAAACTTTCCAAGCTCACTATTATCATTTTTGTTATAATAATATACATTTTTTTTTGACAGCAGCCTCTAAATCTATAACGATTCAGTAATCCAAATCGGTGGTGAAGAGTTTACATAGTATACATCATGAAGGAGATCTTGAGCACTCCGTGCTAGCTTGTCTGCCTTCTTGTTTTTTGTCCTTGGAATATGAGCAATAGGAAATGACGAGAACAACTTTTTGCACTTTGTGACTTCCTCCAATAGGATTGAGAATGCCGGCCACTCCTCAGGTGTAGACAGCATCTTCACCAAATCCGAACAGTCCGTCTCAAATCTCATTACTCGTTTCGTCTGTACCAACATGCTCTGTATCGCCCATACCAATGCTTCTAGTTCCGTTTGTAGGGGTGTTAATCCCCTCCTTAGATTACTGGCCCCCATTTATCGCTCCCTGGTATGTGTGTTGTAGTAATACCATCCCAATCCTGCCCGACAAGTAGTCTCTTTCCATGACCCATCAATTTGACATATTTCACCCCACCCTGTCATTTGGTAGGAATTCCGTGTGCCAAGCCGCCTTTCCACCAAATCTTCTCGATTTTGAGCTGTTTCCCAAGCTATTGCTTCTGCTTCTGCTAACGTAATAAGATCTCGGGGATCGCGATCCAAATTAGAAAAAAGTTTATCATTCCTAGCTTTCCAAATATACCACATCAACCATGGAAACATTATCATCTTGTCATCCTTTGGCAAATGCCAAAATAAATGAGCTACATTGGTAAATAATGCAGTACCCGGGAACCTATGTGGTGGTGTCGGTATTGGTGACAATGCCCACACCTGAATGGCTGGTGGACATTCAAATATGGCATGATTAATAGATTCCTCCGCCAAGCCACATCTTGTACAGATAGGGTCTACTGGAATTCCTCGATTGTGTAATCTTGCATTTACCGACATGCAACCAGTTATAACCTGCCATATAAAATGGTTGATCTTTGGCGGGCATTGAACTTTCCAGGCATACGCTTGAAGTCTCCGAACGTCGGGGTCCAAACCGTGGCAGATTTTCCCCGGAACTCTTGCGTTGTCTTATATCCCGATTTGACCGTGTAGCGTCCATTTTTGGTGAAATGCCATCCTAATCAACGAATTAATGGATGGACCTCTAAACTATTATCTAGAGGCGGCAAATAAATTCTCATTAAATCAGTGGTTTCGGCAATGCCAACATATGTTATGTCATGTTTTAGGTTGCCTAAGGGAGTGACCAATAAACTAATTAGTGCGGTCGCGAATTTCTGGTGGAGCAACAATGGGCAATCTCAGGGAATGCACTGGTTAGCTTGGAAAAAACTCTGTCGCCATAAGACGGACGGGGGACTAGGATTCCGATATATAGAGGATTTCAATTCGGCATTACTGGCAAAACAGCTGTGGCGGCTAATTGATACCCCACATTCTCTTTTTGCAAAAGTCTTCAAAGGACGGTACTTTCGGAACGGCAGTCCTTTGGATCCTATTCGCTCATACTCCCCGTCATATGGATGGAGGAGTATAGTTTCAGTTCGGTCTTTGGTTAACAAAGGGCTCATTAAAAGAGTTGGATCCGATCTTTCTATCTCTGTTTGGAATGATCCGTGGATTCCAGATTCTCGCCCGAGGCCAGCTATCTGTAGCGGATTTAATTATTATCCTTACCTTCGGGTGAGTGAGTTAATTGACCCGATAACTTCAACGTGAAATCTTCCACTATTACTTGTTCGTTAGTACGGATGTGACCCTTATTCATAGGATTACAACTATAATAATATACTATATGACAAAATAATTAATCTATTTGAGTTATTTTTTCGTTTTCTTGGTGACTAACGCAAATCAATGCACTGAGGCATGCTCCATTATATGCAACAAGGGCTCTCTTGCAGCAGTTATAAGTGCCTAAACAAGAATATCCAAAAAATGCCAAAAAGATATATTTGTGAGTAGATCTAGGAGTTGGTAGTGAATATCAAACGATAATTTTAATGATGGCACTAGACAGACACTTGAGTGAGCATGATAATGTGTTTGATAAACAACTAAGCTATTTCGTTGATATTTATTTATTATCCTAGATATTGAGACAATATTGACAATATAATGAGGGATCTCTTTAGTTGAAACATGGTTAAAAGAGAAAATAATTGTGTTTACTTTAAACAAAATTTCTATGCGTTTTACATATTCCCTCTGTCTCATATTAAGTGTCACTTTGGCATTTTTCACACAAATTAAGAAATTAGATCAATGTTCAATATTATTCTTGTTTGACTATTAAAATACTATAATATTTATTTATTTTCTTATTTAATTAGGGGCAAAATAGATAAATTAACGAGAAAAAAATGCATTGAAATTAGAAAATGACACTTATTTTGTAACAAAAAAAATCATCTAAATGACACTTATTATAAAACAGATGGAGTATAATTATTCTTCTAAGAAGTTATAGTAATGGGAAAACTAGTGATAAACATTGGTTTGTTTACTCAAAAGATGTGGACAAATGCTATTAATTTAAGCAAGTCTAGTTTCATCACTATTTCATCGACACAGCTGAAAAATAAGTGTTTCCTCTAGGTAAAATTTTGTGGTCAAGCAAAAAGATGGAAGGCAAGAATCATCTAAGTGTGCTCATAATGACTCTTGTCATGGCGCAAATTCAAGTAGAAGCAGAAAAGCTCTGCTGCCCCAACGAGATTGCAAGAATCATCTATACATGTTTTCTTGATTTAGCCCCCTCGTGGACTTGTCTAGCAGCAAGCATATGCAAATATGTTAGAGAAAATTTCAAAACTACACTTTTTTGGTGTACAATTTCAAAACTATACCTTTATGGTGTTTATTTTCTAATTAAACTACATTAATTTCATTGAGTAAAACAAATCCAAACCCAAAATATAAATCCTAAACCCTAAAATCTAATCTTAAACCCTTAAATCTAAACTCTAAACCTCAAAATCTAAACTTTAATTAGGGATTAGTGAACCCAAACTTAGATGTTAAATTTAGAAAAAATGTAATTTTGAAAATTAATACCATAGTGGTGTAGTTTTGAAAATTAACACCATATGAAGTGTATTTCTTAAAATTTGTCAATATGTTGTTGAAAATAGTTGCCCTCCAGGATATCGTAATGACATTCTACATAGTTGCCCTCCAGGATACAGGAACACTTATAATCACAGTTTCTCGAGGATAAAAGAGAATAGAAAAACAAATGAATTCTTTATAGAAAGGACCCATTCATTTAATTTGAAAGATTGCTCGGATTTGTTAGTGGCAACAGTTTGAAGAGACAAGGTGGTCGTGAAGCATGTGGTTGCCAATGTGTAGACTCTAGATAATTCTAAAAATGAAACTTTCGGTTTGAAATTTTACGTAGAGCAACTACTATTTAAGTAAGTGTTGTTTCAACACCATTTCATCGATCGATACAAACAAAGCTTGATAATAAGTGTTTCCTCCAGGTAAAATTTTGTGATCAAGCAAGGAAAAGATGGAAGGCAAAACTGTGACTCTAAGTGTGGTCATAATGACTCTCGTCATGGCACAAATTCAAGTAGAAGCAGCAAAGATCTGCTGCCCTACCGTGGCTGCAAGAACTGCATTTAATGGATGTGCTTATTCTGGATTTCCGAGTCAAAGTTGTGTAATAGTGAGTGGATGCACATATGGTTCTGAAAATAGTTGCCCGCCGGGATATCTGTAAGTGAAGCAGCCCAAAGTAGTAAGCCCAAGCCCATGACAAATCCTCAGAACAAGACAAAAAATCATGAAGTCCCTGGAAACAAGGAAATGAAGACGTTAGAGATAAGAAACAGATTCAAAACTCTAGCTGATCTTAACCAGAGTTAATTCATCTTTACAGCTGGTGCTTAGGTTAAGTTACAGAAAGCATCTAGGTTAAACTATGGCTCTCTATATATTGTAGTGTGAGATCTCTTTGTAGATTATCCGTTGAAGTAATAAAGTGAAGTTTTTCCCTAAAGTTTCTGGTTTTCTACATGGTATCAGAGCCATTGTAAGCCCTAACAGGCATTCATGGCAGATCCACTTGTTCCCTACCCTTTTCCAAGTAACGTTCATGTTCTCAGTTCTGTCACTCTCAAGTTGAATGATAGTAATTACCTCTTGTGGAAAACGCAGTTTGAGTCTCTCTTGTCTAGCCAGAAGTTGTTTGGCTTTGTCAATGTTGGTGTCGTAGCTCCTCCCGTCGGAAGTCCTCTTCACGAGTCTTGGTTCTGCACTGATCAGCTTGTCCGTTCATGGCTCTTTGGTACGCTTTCAGAAGAAGTCCTTGGTTCTGTTCATACTCTCACCACTTCCCGTGAGATATGGCTTTCTCTAGCGGACAACTTTAACCAGAGCTCTCTTGCTCGGGAGTTTGCTCTTCGAACCAGTCTTCAACGTCTTCACAAGAAAGACAAAACCTTGGCCGTATATTGCAGAGATTTCAAAACCCTCTATGATGCTCTGAGTGCGATTGGTAAGCCGGTCGAGGAGTCAATGAAGATGTTCACCTTTCTCAACGGCCTTGGTGACGAATACGATCCCATAGCCACAGTGATTCAGAGCTCTCTCACGAAGTACCCCAGGCCTTCTCTCAATGATGTTATTGCGGAAGTTCAGGCCTTTGACATGAAGCTTCAGACAAGAGACCAGGCAGCTAAGGAGTCAACACACATGGCCTTTCAAGTACAGCAGTCCAACGCAAACTATGGCAGGGGTCGTGGACGGTTTGCTCAGTTCCGTGGCCGTGGAAACTATTCCACCAGAGGTAGAGGATTCCCTCAACACCAAACCAGTCAGTCTGCTTCTGGAGACCGTCCTACCTGTCAGATCTGTGGCAGAATTGGTCATACAGCTATACGCTGTTACAATCGTTTTGACAACAATTATCAGGAATCTGAGACAGCAAAGGCGTTTACCTCTCTTCGAGTAGCTGATGGAAAGGAATGGTATCCCGACTCTGGTGCTTCCGCTCACATCACATCCAACACCGTCAACCTCCAATCCTCTACTCCTTATGAAGGTAACGAAACAGTGATGGTAGCTGATGGTGCGTATCTGCCCATTACACATGTTGGCTCCACTACCCTTGCTTCACCATCTGGTAAGATTCCTCTCAATGAAGTGTTGGTCTGTCCTGCTATAAACAAGTCATTACTGTCAGTTTCCAAGCTCTGTGATGATTATCCATGTGGTGTTTACTTTGATTCAACTAAAGTCTGTGTCATTGACTTACACACTCAGAAGGTGGTGACAAAGGGTCCAAGGCGTGAAAGCCTGTATGTTCTTGAGAACCCAAAGTTTGAGGTGCATTTCTCTACTCGCCACAATGCCGCATCTGAGGCAACGTGGCATCACCGTTTAGGTCACTCAAACATGAAGGTTCTTGAGCACCTGAAAAGCAGCAAGGCAATAGAGGTCAATAAGAGCAGAACAACCTCCGTCTGTGAGCCTTGCCAGATGGGGAAGAGCTCCAAGCTTAAGTTTTTTATTTCAGAATCTAGAGTCCAAAACCCTTTAGATAAGATACACTGTGATTTATGGGGTCCCTCACCAGTTGTATCATCTCAAGGCTTTAAATATTATGTTGTTTTGGTTGATGATTTCTCGAGATATTCCTGGTTCTATCCATTAAAGACCAAATCTGAGTTTGTTTCGGTCTTCGTCTCGTTTCAAACGATGGTGGAAACCCAATTTGACAGAAAAATTAAAATATTTCAAAGTGATGGAGGAGGTGAGTTTATTAGCACCAAGTTTCAGAAATACCTGGTTGAATGTGGGATCAAGCACATTCTCTCCTGTCCATATACGCCACAGCAAAATGGAATTGCTGAGAGAAAACATAGACACCTGGTGGAGCTTGGTCTGTCTATGATTTTCCATGGTCATATACCTCTCAGGTACTGGGTAGAGGCGTTTGCAACTGCGTGTTTTGTAGGTAACATGCTTCCGTCGTCAGTCCTGCATAATCAGAGTCCTCATGAGTGTCTCCTCAAGTGTAAACCAGACTACACTACTCTACGCGCTTTTGGGTCAGCTTGTTATCCTCACCTGCGGCCTCTTGTGGAAAACAAGTTTGATCCGAGGTCACTTCAATGTGTGTTCCTTGGCTATAGCTCTCATTACAAGGGCTACAAGTGTCTGTATCCACCCACAGGACGCGTTTACATCTCCAGACATGTTGTGTTCGACGAAGAGAGCTTCCCATTTCGGCAACAGTATCAATCTCTTCAACCAGACTATGACACATCACTGCTTAAAGCCTGGTTAAAAGCAGATTTCCCACAAGAGAAGGCGCCTGATATGAGAATAGCACGAGCTCTTCCTCCACCATTTGATCAAGAACAGCCTCCTGCAGCAGTAGACACAAATCATCCTTACAACAACGAAGAAGTGGAAATTGTAGTTCTGCAACAAGAGAATCTTCATCCTATGCGAACCAGGGCAAAAGCAGGAATCCGCAAGCCTAATACCAGATATGCTCTAGTTACAATGAAGATGATTCCAGCAATACCTAAAAATATCACCGAAGCTCTGAATCATCCCGGATGGAACCTTGCAGCATTTGAGGAGATTAACACGATTTATATGCTCAATACCTTCACTTTGGTGGAACCTACAGCAGATATGAATGTGTTAGGTTGTCGGTGGGTGTTTACAACGAAAATGAAGCCAGAAGGAGAATTGGATAAACTCAAAGCGAGACTAGTAGCTAAGGGATATGATCAAGAAGAGGGAATTGATTACCTTGAAACATATAGTCCAGTCGTTCGTACAGCTACTATCCGTATGATTTTGGATGTGGCGACAACAAAGGATTGGCAGCTCAAACAACTAGATGTCTCCAATGCTTTTCTTCATGGTGAACTTAAGGAGCCTGTCTACATGACTCAACCACCGGGATTCATAGATGCTGCAAAACCAAACCATGTTTGCAAGTTAACCAAGGCCTTATATGGACTCAAACAGGCGCCTAGAGCATGGTTTGATACGTTTAGCAACTACCTGATTGACTTTGGATTTGTGTGCAGTAAGTCGGATCCTTCTCTCTTCACATACTGGAAGGATGGAAAAGCTCTAGTTCTCCTACTCTATGTGGATGATATGCTGTTGACAGGAAGTGATGAGAATCTGGTGCAAGAACTTCTTGTATCTCTAAACAAGAGATTTCTCATGAAAGATCTTGGTCCACCTAAGTATTTCTTGGGGATTGAAATACAAGCTTATGAGGGTGGAATCTTCTTGCACCAATCTGCTTATGCAAAGGAGATACTTCATGCTGCTGCGATGTCCGATTGTAAGCCTCAGCCAACCCCATTGCCACCACAAATCGACAACCTGGCGTCCGAGCTCTTCTCGGAACCCACTTACTTCCGTAGCCTTGCAGGGAAGCTTCAATATCTTACAATTACTCGTCCAGACATCCAGTTCGCAGTGAATTTCGTGTGTCAAAGGATGCATCAACCTACAGCCTCAGACTTCAGTCTATTGAAAAGGGTTCTTCGCTACATCAAAGGTACTCTCAGTCTAGGCCTACACATAAGAAAAGATAAAGACATGAGTCTTACTGCGTATTGTGATAGCGACTATGGCGGATGCAAAGAAACTAGAAGATCTACAACAGGATTTTGTACAATGATGGGTCCGAATCTACTCTCATGGTCAGCTAAAAGACAACAAACGGTGTCAAAATCGTCGACAGAGGCAGAATACAGGGCACTTACCGCTACAGCTCAGGAGTTAACTTGGCTGTCCGCTCTTCTCCGCGATCTGGGTGTTCCACAATCTAAGTCCACCCTTCTTCAATGTGACAACCTTTCTGCTGTGTATCTGAGTGCTAACCCGGCTCTCCACAATCGATCCAAACACTTTGATACTGATTGGCATTACATCAGGGAACAAGTCGCTCTGGGATTAATTGAAACAAAGCACATCTCTGGGAAAGATCAAATCGCCGATATTTTCACAAAACCGCTACCTAAACTCCTGTTTGTTGAGCTCCGATCCAAACTCGGTGTCGGTGAAAATCCCACCACGAGTTTGAGGGGGGATGTAAGTGAAGCAGCCCAAAGTAGTAAGCCCAAGCCCATGACAAATCCTCAGAACAAGACAAAAAATCATGAAGTCCCTGGAAACAAGGAAATGAAGACGTTAGAGATAAGAAACAGATTCAAAACTCTAGCTGATCTTAACCAGAGTTAATTCATCTTTACAGCTGGTGCTTAGGTTAAGTTACAGAAAGCATCTAGGTTAAACTATGGCTCTCTATATATTGTAGTGTGAGATCTCTTTGTAGATTATCCGTTGAAGTAATAAAGTGAAGTTTTTCCCTAAAGTTTCTGGTTTTCTACAATATCCTAATGACATTCTAAAAAAATCTGGTAAACTGAACTCACTATTTTTGTGTATGTATTATTTGTGTTATATTATTTTAGTTGTTACAAGATCCGTTCTATGGAGATTTTATATTTGATGCAAGTTTTATTTTTTATTTTTAAGCTCAAGGTGATGCTGTCAATGAATACTGCAAGTTGGGGTGTGCATTCTCTGTGTGTGGTGCTATGACCAATCTTCAGAACTCCAGTAATTAAAGAAAACATCCCAAGCTCACTAGCTATTATCAGTTTTGTTAAGTTAGAATAATATGACAAAGATAATTGATTTATTAATCTTTTTTTTTTTTTTTGGGTGTGACTAGACGCAAACGAAATTGTGAATGGAGCGGTTGAACAATGTACCAATGCATGTTCTACTATATGCAACGAGGGCTTTCTTAAAGCAGTTAAAAGTGCCTAAACGAGCACATCCAAATAAGATATCACACCTAAGTGTTGTTTTCAATATTGTCATGTATGTGACAAAAATGCTAGACTCTCGTGCTAGTATTTGAATAAGTTTGTAGCTGGTTTATCTATATGTCGTACAAGGTTGTCGATCCTACTCGATTGTATATTCCTTTTATATCATATGTTATCTAAATAAAGAATAATGTGTCTTTATCAATCTCCTTCTGCGACTATTTTTTCATTTCCATTTATTTTACGCCACACTTTAAAAAATTCTTCCTTATAACGACAATTACAAGTAATCTGGCAGTCTGGTTAAATAATGTTTCAACCATATATACTATAACGATATTATATGAACCTCAAGATATTTTAGCTGTGATGATTTATATCGCCCACCTTACTATGAAACTATAAATCCCACCGAAACGGTCACTGTAAATCCCACCTTAGTGTGCTCATAATGACGTTGATGTCTGGTATCATGGCGCAAATTTCAGTAGGTGCAGATGTCTGCTGCCCGACCGAGAAAGCCCGATATCATTTTTACTCTCCCGGGATACATGTATAAGTGGTTCAAAATGCACAGATCGTGCTGATGATGGTAAATGCCCTCCGGGATATCATTTTTGCATTTCAAACCTCAGCATGGTAAAGTGAACTCGCTATTATTGTGTATTAATTGTGCTTTATTATTTTATAGTTACGTTGTTACAAGATCGATGGATATTTCATTATTAAAGCAAGTTTTTATTTTGATTTCATTTCCAGATTATGGATTTGTTTCCAGTATCAATTAAGCTGAAAACATACAATAAGAAAAATAGCTTACTGAATACTCTCTATCAGAAAGGAATTTACAGAAAGCAACACACATGGACAAACCACTTGATGAGTAAGTTAAACAGGTTAGTCTTCGATGTCTATCAAGCACAATTTACACTTGATGAATAAAAGAACTCTGTAAATCATTGTGTTAGCAAATACAACAAATGGGACAACACTTAAAAAGTGCTTGCATATCACCAACTAACTGGTTTGTGTACGCATTGGAGAGATTCTATAGGGGAAAACATTCCAATCAACTTCAAACGTTACCATTGCATAAATGTTGATGCAAATAAGAAAGAAAAAAAAAACTCACAAAGAGCAACACACAGTGCTAGTGATTTGAGAGAAAAGAAAGAAAGCTTCTCTTTGGATCAAAGGCAAATGGCGTCTTCAACTTCCAACGAGCTGTGTAGAAGATACCGGTTATACCTTGTGGCTACAATCCAAACTAACACTGTAACATGAACGAAGAAGAAACATTACAAAATGGAAGCAATTCTAAAAACTCATATGAAAACAAATAAAAGAATTCGAGAAATTATACCAATTAGAACAAAGATAAGAAGCAAGTTTTGGTAGCTTCGTCCTCCCACTCCACACCTTCAATCCAATTTTTCTCTTTGTATTTCAAAATGAGTCCACTTTCAACATACATGCCATTTTGAGAATCTAGTGGAAGCTTTTTCAGATTTGGACATTCGATTATATTGAATACCTTTAAACATGTAAAGCGTAGAGGACTCCAATAGATATTCTTTAGCTTTAGTAGACTCTGCAACTTAAGAAAAACCAGCTTTGCAAAAGGAGCAACCCCTGATTCTTCACCTTCACAAGCTTTCTCTTTGTTTATTATATCTTCTAGTTGTTCGGAACTGCCAACATTTTTGATGCATATCCTTCCCATCTTTATCTCAGAGATAGTGCAGCGCGTAATGCTGAAATAACGGAGCTTGTTCATGGTTACTGGAAATGTTACTCCAGGTGATGTCAAATTCCAGATCCTCAGAAATCGTGTACGACCTAGATGTTTAAAATATCTAAATTCTCCAAGGTTTCTAATTCCTCCACTATGTATTGATCCCAAGAAAAACCGCTTGAAGCTAAATTCAGTATCATCAAATTATGCAGATTTGATATCTCAGCAATACTAAAAAGCTGACGTGTATTTCGGAGATCCAAGTGAGTGAGTTTTTTTCAACTTTTGCAGACCCGTGGGGAGATGACGTATACCTGTAAATGACAAGTTGAGATATTGCAAGGAAGCTAATTCTGATATTCCTATTCTTTCAGGCAATCCAGAGAGCTCTTCATTTCGTGATAGATCCAAAACAACTCGGTTTGGCATGGACTTGAAGAATTCACTCGAGATACTTTCTAAAAAGTTGTTTTGCAAGAGCAAAGTCGTGAGTTCGAGACATACACTTGACATAATAAATGATATATCATGGTTTTTATGAGTTTTTGCCATGATATTGGTCTTGTATATAGAGTTTTTTTAGTAATTTTGAAGTTTTTTAGAGTTTTTACAGGTCCTATATGTGTTTAGAGTTTAATTGAAGATAATAGAGCATTTTGGAGCTTATTTGGGGATTTCTGCTGGAAAACAAGACAATCTGGCGTTCACAGACATTGTTGTTGGTTGACACTCCTAAAAGACAAAAATCCTGACACTTTGGAAGAATTACAGCTTTGACCCAGAAGTTCTGTTTATTTGCAAAATTGCCCCAAATCGTGTTTTAGACATTATTTTAGATTTTTAAAGCCATTGTTAGGCTATTATCTTATTCAGACTTTATTCTATTGAGACAAATAGAGAGATTTGTAGCAGAGCTTTGGAGAGACAAATCAGACTCTTTCAGAGAAGATTTTGAACTCCTTTAATCTCTTATCTTATTTCTTTTATGCAATCTATTTTATTCATGATGTTTGCTTCAATCACCATGTTTGAGTAGTTTGCTTGTTAGGTTTAGGGTTTTTCACAGGTTGAAGAAGAATTGCAATACTGTTACGATAAATAATTAGAGTTCTTCATCTGGATTGTGTTTATTGCTTATTCTAGCTTCGCGACCTAGAATCTGATCTTAGGTTAATCGGTAGACACGAAAGTGTTATTGATTTTTTGAACTATCTTAGATGAGCAAATATCTATCTGCAAAGAAATTTGGTTTAAAGATTTTGTGAACTAATCAAACCTGATCATTAATGCTTGTTTGAATTGTTAAATTTGCAAAGAAATTTGGGATTCCAAGTTTAGACATAGATATTCTCTGCAGCGAAAGCTGATTGGTTTTACAATTGTGATTTGAGTTCTAGAATGGTGTTTAATTAATATCCTGATAGTTTTTCACTCTGCAATTCAGATTCAACCTGCGAATTTTCCAAGGTCTAGCATTTGTCTCATTGAATTTAACTTCGTTAATCAATCACTTGCTGCTTTTCTTTAGTTTATTTGCATTACATTTACTGTTTCTCACTTAGCTTGATTTGAATCTGAGAATTTATTGTGCAACAACTTAACGTTTGGAATTCAATAACCCTATATACTTCATTGATTTAATGTACACTTGCAGTGATAATTTAGGGTAAAACTTAACCTATCACTAAACTTAGGTTTTGTTAACTATCAGTCCAACACTGCATGAAGGCCGCACAATTTTTCATTTCTTAACTCTCCGTACTCCAAAGTGTTGCAACTAGACGAAATGCTAAGAAAATAGACCTAGTAATTAATACACGGCTACTAAGAGCATACAATATATATCGATCAAAACAAAATTTGAATACTGAAGTAAAACAGATTAACTATTAACATGAATGATACAGTTTCTCAGAAATAATAATAAAAAGAGGAAAACAAATGAATTCCTTAGAAAAAGAAAACCATTAATTTAATTTGAATGATTGCTCGGATATGTTAGTTGCAATAGTTTGAAGAGACAAGGTGGTCGTGAAGCATGCATATGTGTAGACGCTAGAGCGTTCTACAAAAAAAAGTAAAGTTTCGGTTTGAAATTGTAGAATAACTAGTATTTAACTAAGTCTAGTTTTATCACCATTTCATCGATACAAAGCTTAATAATAAGTGTTTACTCTACGTAAAATTTCGTGATCAAATTAACAAGAATCAAGCAAAAGATGGAAGGCAAGACTGTGATTTTAAGTCTGCTCATAGTGTCTCTCGCCATGGCGTAAATTCAGTACTCCAAAGTGTTGCAACTTGATATACGGTTACTACGAACATACAATAGATATTTGCATTTAACAAACAGATTAACTAATAAGATGAGTGATACAGTTTCTCGAGAACAAAAAGAGAAAGAGATAAACAAAGGACCCATTAATTGAATTTGAAAGATTGCTCGGATTTGTTAGGCGCAATAGTTTGAAGAGACAAGGTGGTCGTGAAGCATGAGGATGCCTATGTGTAGACTCTAGAGCATTCTAAAAACGATAATTTCGGCTTGAAATTGTACGTAGAACAACTAGTATTTAAGCAAGTCTAGTGTCATCACCATTTCATCGATACAAAGCTTAATAATATATAAGTGTTTCCTTACGTAATATTTTGTGGTCAAACAAGAACCAAGCAAAAGATGGAAGGCAAAACTGTGATTTTGAGTGTGCTCATAATGACTCTCGTCATGGTGCAAATTCAAGTCAAAGCAGTAGACATATGTTGCCCTAGCCTGAGTGCCAGAGCTACATATACTTTTGTACTTTTGTGCCAAGCCAATTTATACCTTGTCTACCATTGAGTGGGTGCCTACCTGCGGGAGATGGTAGTTTCCCTCCAGGATTTCCTAATGACATTCTAAAAAATTCTGGTAAATTGAACTCGCTATTATAGTATATTAATTGTGCTTTATTGTTATAGCTGTCACAAGATCCATGGAGATTTCAGTTTTGATGCAAGTTTCTTTTGTTATTGGTTTATTCTAGGTCAAAGTGATGCTGTCAGTGAATACTGCAAGTTGGGGTGTGGATTATCTGTGTGCGGTGCCATGACCACTCTCCAGAAAACTGGTAATTAAAGCAAACTTCCCAAGCTCGCTCACTATAATCACTTTTGTTAAGTTAGAATAGTATGACGACAAGAAAGTTGATCTATCTGAGTTTTGTTTCGGTGAGTAGACGCAAACGAAATTGTGAATGGAGCGGTTAAGCAGTGCACCAAGGCATGCTCTATTCTATGCAACAAGAGCTCTCTTGCAGCAGTTACAAGTGCCTAAGCAAGCATATCCAAAAATGATATCACGTACGGACGTACCTAAGTGTTGTTTGCCCTATTTTCGATAATTGTTGTGTTTGTGTATGTGAAAAATATGGTAGTGTCTGAATAAGTTTGTTGATGGCTTATGTATGTGTTGTAGAAGGTTGTTGATCCTTGATTGTATATGCCTTCTATATCCTATCGTCTAAACAAATAATAATGTGTACGTTATAATAATGTGCCTTGGTTGTATATGACCAGAAAGCCTTTAATTAGGTCAAAAAAAATAAACAAATAATAATAATGTGTCTTTATTAATCTTCTTCTCTCGACTACAAATTCTTCTTTTCAACGTAATTGCCCTAAAAAGAAAAGATACATTCGATGCTATATGTGATTTTAGTCCAAACCGAAATGTGAAACCTAATAACTCAGAGTCCGAAATGGATCAGATGATGTTAATCTATTCGAGTTTTGATTCCGTGAGTAGACGCAAATGAAATTGTCAATGGAGCGGTTGAACAGTGCACCAAGGTGTGTTCTACTTTATCCAACAAGGGATCTCTTGCAGCAGTTAAAAATGCCTAAACAATCTTATTCAAACAAAAAAAAAGATTCACGTACGGACGTACCTAAGTGTTTGTGTTTCCCTATTTTCAATAATTGTTGTGTGTGTGCCAAAAATGCTAGACTCTCGAGCTAGTATTTGAGTAAGGTTTTTTCTGGTTTATATATGTCTGTGTTGTAGAAGGTTATTGATCCTCGATTGTATACGCCTTCTTTATCCTATCATCTAAAGAAATGATAATGTGTCTTTATTAACCTTCTCGTTTCCACTATATTTAGTTGTTTTCCATTTATATTATTCCACAGTTGCTACAAATTCTTCCTTTGAACATAATTATCTTATAAGTAGCTCATATCAGGCTAGCATATGCGACTTAACAGCAGTGTCAAGACTGACAATAACAAGTAATCTGACATTATGGTTAAATACAATTTCAAGCATTTACTATAACTATACAATATCACATTGTCTTCATGACAGAATGCATGTAGAAATTTCTTTTGAAAAATGTGGCTCATGGCTTTCGAATTTCTTGGAGTTGCGAATCAATCGTACAATGCATGAAGAGGTCTTGGCTGGCTAAGTCATAGGATTGAGGGAACATGTGTCGTCCAATTAGTTCTTCCCTCTTGCCTCATTTTATCTGTTTTCTAAAACTAGTTTGGCACCAATTGGTAATTGCAGACTTTAATATTTCCGTTTCATTAATGAGGGTTTAGGGTTTATATAAGATTGATATTTAAACTATATTATTAACGTTAACATTTTTCATCAAGGCTAACAACAAGTTATTGAGATTTCCTAAATTGTTTTTGTATTATATCTAATAACAAATCAGTGAGACATTAAAAATCAAAGGTTAAATAAGACCCATAAATCATGTAGGGTTGAATTTAATTACTGTATACTAAGCTACTATACCATCCGTATTTAGATATTTTTTCCGTAGCAGCGAAATGAAAAAGGTTTGCCTTTATTACCAGCAATTTGAAACAGGTCTGTGTTTACTTCTACCAGCAATTGGCTGAAGTATCTATTATGAATTCGTTTAAAGCTCAAACACATCTTTTGTAACAAGAACCAACAAAAAAAAAAAAAAAAAAAATCTGAAGGAACCTTTGTCAGGCGTAAGAGCCGACAAGATCAGCGAAGAAAACAAGTGTTTGATCTCTTCGCTTCCTTCGCACACAAATTCCCAAGGGCAGAAGCTTTGTAAGTATCAAGGATGTTGGTACTACTACAACACTCTCCAAGCTGTTCTTAATTTCCGGAGAGGTTTTCAACCGCAAGACACCGATAATCCTCATGGTATTGTACCATTATTGGAGAGCAATATCTATCTCGAAAGCTCAGGTCCTGACCTGTCCAAGTTCTCGTCCGTTCCAAGGCTGTTCTCGACTCACATCCGATTGCATATGACCCTCGAGGACTCTCCTTGCAAGATTGTGTACGTGTGCAGGGACATTAAGGACACGTTGGTCTCCTGTTGGTTTTACGCGTGCGCTATTCGTAAAATAGAACCATCCCGGTTTTGTTAACCTCGTTACTGGAAGAATTATCTTACTCATGAAATGGAGAACAAGATAGACATGATCATCCAACAAAAACTCGAAGGTTCTGTTTTGATATTCTAAAGATATTGTTTGTGTTTTCTTTGATGCAGCATAAGAGTATCTTCTGTTGTTATTTTCCTTAATATAGTATTTCAATTGTTATATATTTTGTTTTTAAATTTAAACATTCACTTCTGATTTTCTCACAACTCCACATCTCATTCTTTCTCTCTGCAAATATTATATCTACAAAATATAATTTACCCATCATTTGGTAAACTGGTACTTTGATTGTGTTTTGAATTAATTTTTTTCCAATAATATATAGCAAATTTGGTGTTATCCGCGTCATGCAAATATTATATTTAAAAAATATATTATACGAAAAACAAATTAATAGTAAGTTTTATTTGATTTTAAACTACAATATTGTTTGAGTTTGCCCTAATTTCTACAACTCAACTCCCCGATGAGTCTCCGACCTTGCCTCCCCTCCGGCCGTCTAGCTCCCCAGAAGCCGTTCTCCGTCTGGTCGCCGCAGAGGCTGGCCGGAATCTGGTTCTTCTCCCTCGTCGCCTCCTTTTCCCGACGAGCTTCCTTTTTTCTCGATCTGCTCCGGTGAGGTGATTCTCCTAAGGCTGTCGTGTTCTCTTGCTTCTCCATGGTTTCGTCGATGTGTCCTCGCCGCCGTGAAGGTCTCTTACCGGTGAATCCTCTAGATCCGGTGAATACGGTCTCTTCTCCGTTTTCTCTCTCCGGCTTCGCCGATGAATCCTTCAAACCATCCAGATCCACCGGATCCGACTGACCCACCGGACGACCGTGGATCTATGATACCATCATATCTCCTCTCCCTGTCTCAGAGGCCGGCTTCTTCATCTGCGTCGCTGCCTGAGAGCTTGGTATCTTTGCCGAGGAACCATTCCGGTGTACTCTTCCAATCCATTTCTTTCACATCTTCATTCATCCTCATCGTTCAGTCCTTCACCATATCTCTAAGCTTTGGCCATTTGAAGCTTTTCGTCATACTCCTCGCCAGTGAAGGGACATTGGGATCTTGGATTCCCGTTGCTGTCATTTTGCACATCTTGGTCCGGCGTTGTAAAAGTTTGGGATTGACCCATGAGTTGTCCGTAGCGAGATCTCTCTCGAAGCTACTTCTACCTAAAATTCTCTACAATGTGGGTAACTCTGGGCTCCTTTCAGAAGAGATTGTCTTCACTTTCCTTCTTGAGAAAGAAGAGAATCATACTCTCACTGGTCCTCTCTATGAGAGGGGAATTGTACTCGGTTTCGAAACCGAGAATCTTCTCCTCCTTTATGGAGCGAGTATTGTTAAGCTCCGCATTGATGGCTTTGGCTATAATCGTTCTATGACCATGTTATGGTCTTGGGTCTAAAGAAAGCTGATGGTCTTAGGTCTAAAGAAAGCTGATGTCAAGTCTATCTCTCTTCAAAAATCAGCAAATCATCAAAGTCTAGTGGACTGGGATTTGGTTGTTGAAGTCATGGAGTTTGGTGGTGTTTTGTTATTAGCTTCAGGCAAAGAATTTGGGACTTGATCTTGTGTTCCCTCCCTATCTATCTCTTCCATTGTGGTTATTCTGAATTTATCTTGTTGTTATTATTTTTCTGCTTTATTGTGTTTATTGTAATTTTAGCTTCAACTCTTATATTGGATCTCTTCCTCTTTGTGAGGTGTAACCTACCTTAAAATTTATAAAATCAGTTGTGCACAAAAAAATATATATATATATATATATATAATTATACAAATATATGATAGGGATTGATATAATATAATACTCAGGTGTATTAGTATGACAAAAAATATATCTACATGTAAACTTTGTATAGTTAAACCTTAAACTATTGGAACTCAAAATCAAATTTAAATTTATAATTTATTCTTATTTTTTTTTATTATCACATATACGATGTTTGTTTCTTTTTTTTTCTGCGTGATAAACTTTAGCTATTGTGTATATGCAATAATAGCATGATACGTAGACACTGGACAGAGGATCTTAGACCAACATTAAACGGAGGTATTTTACTCCATTTTCTTAGTAAATACAGCATTTAAATAAATCAAAAAGACCAAAATACAAGAAAACATTTCTTATATTAGAGAAGTTAGAGCATGTGCAATGGGAGATGCTTATGGGGGTGCTTATAAGCTATTTTAATATTAAAATTGTGTTAGCATCTCTTTTAGAAATTCTTGATTTTTTCGGCTCCAATGGGAGGTGCTTATTTTGGGGTGCTTAAGAAAAAAAAAAAAATTTAATTATATTAATAAACAAAACATAAAATACATTGCATAAAATGAAATTTGAAACATATATGACATACAAACATTTTAAACATAAAATTGAAGAACATAAACATAAATAAAAAGTTAGTCAGCATGTTGAGTATCTCCAACAATCTGTGCATAAAGATGTCCAAATATTTCCCATATATTCTCAACCAAATCATTTTTCAATCGCATTGATTATGATGTAACACAAAAGCTAAAAAACATTGATCACACACACACAAACTTAACTCTATTGCCGAACACAAAAGCGGAATCTAACATTGATCACACGCATGCTATCCTAAAACCAGACCTAAACCCTAAACCACATTCATGATGATGTAACACAAAAGCTAAGACTAACAATTATCACACGCACCAACCCATCAATCAAACTCAACTTTCGGACAAGCATTCATTACCACAACCATAATCTACCACTAAATCATGCAATTATTATCATCGAACAACCTAAAACCACACCTAACTCTACAACAATCACTTAACTTTTAATCAAGAACTTACAATAGAAGTCGATGGCTCTCTCGCTCTCTTTATTCCCATTGCCACCGCTTTTATAACGCCTTATCATCCAGAAAAACCTCGAAAACAACATGTTAAGTCAGTATATTAAAAGAAATAAAGCCATCAATGATGATTCAAAAACTCATACATCAACCAAACCCTTAACCAAGAAGATTGTAATTTCCATCGAACCAAAAAGATTTAAGGCATAAACGTATACACTAAACCATAAATAGTTCTATTTCCAGCTACATAAAACGAAACAGAAAAAAAATTCCGTAAAACAACCAAAAATTTATAAATCAAGGAGAAAGCTTTGAATCGAATGATCAAACCAACTATCAGAAATTCATAAAATTTTAAAAATCAAGGAGAAACCTTGCGATATATATTTTCTGAAACTTGAAAACAATCACAAGATTTTTATAAACCCAATCAACTTCATACAAGATGTGTAAACGCGATGTTCATAGATTGATTGAACTCTAAAACCCTAATTGAACACTATAGACAATTGATTTTGGAAGAAAACATACCATGCAAAGTAAAGAAGTAATCAATGGTGGTGATCGGTTCATTTTCGTCGATCCTTCGCCTATTCTCATCACCACCCCTTGATTACGAACAATCAGCCATCGGAGACATGATTTCAGATTTCCGGTGCAAAATCGATTCAACATATGCATTCGGATTGAATCGCCATCGGAGATCTATCGCCAAGAGAGAGAAGAGAAAGAGGCGAAAAGCGAAATAAGGAAAGAAGGTTCGAGTTTTTTTTTTCATTAACCTTCGCAGCTTCAAATTGCGCCACGTGTCCGGCAAAATGCGACGCTTAAAGAAGCAAGATAAGCAGCGCATCTCACTTCTTTATATCAATTTTGATTTATTTAAATGCAAAATTACATGAAGCGGCCCATTAAGATTCGCCCATTGTGCATGCTCTTAAGGGACGTATCTTGTGTGACACGTGGTGTGGGAAAGAAAAAAAACACGCCTCATTTTTCCTTTTTCTTCTTTCTCTCTCTTGCGTTCCTATGCATGTTGCAAATTTGGAGGGGATTTGAGGTTAAATTTATGTGAAATTTATGTGAAATTATGATTTAATTTTTATTCAATGTAAAATAATTAATGTTTTATATTTAAATAAAATTAATTTACAAAAAAAAAAATTAATAACTTTTAAGAAACTATACCAATAATTGATGCAAAAATAAACGTTTCTTAACAATGTCTCTTAACTTAAATTTATTGTTATAATAATGCTAAGATACAATTTGAGTATTTACCAATACTCATGATCTTAGGGAATTAACACCAAGCGCGGAAAAGAGAAACACATCTCACACAAAAACTACTATATGTATGAATTTTTCAAATAAAGAGTATTTTACTGCATCATTACGTCTATCCAATTTATGTGCATGTTCTGATGGCGTATATATAAACAATGTTATATGTGGCGCATCAATAGTTCATTATGTTTTTTAAGTCTATGAGCACTCAGTTTCTGGAGAAAAGTCTAAACTTTAGTATATATTAATTTCACCAGTTGTCAATTAAAACCGTAAAATATATATAAACAATATTTTAAAGAAAGAAAAAATAGAAGTTGTTCTTCGGTGTGTACCAAATGACAGATAACATGAAGACAAGAAAGGATGAAAATAAACGTGTTCGTCTGAGTCAGATCCATGTCAGCTTAGGTCACGATTCTACCAAGCTTCATTGGCATTTAATGTCCAATAATTGTATACGGCAAACTATAAAAGTCTGAAACTGTGTGAGATTGATATCTCTTAAATCTCAAATTAAAACAGATCTTAGATTTAGTTAATTAATTTTTATTTAGTATCGTGTGAATCACCATTATACTCCCTCTGTTCCTTAATGATAAAATTTATAGTTTTTTTTCGCACCTATTAAGAAAAAGCTACTTTTCAATCATAAATGTATAAAGTTTTGCAATTACACAGTTTTCTATAATTTTAAACCAATAAAAATCCAAAAAATATAGTTATTTTTAATAAATATTTTTTGAAATCTGAAAAGTACACAAAAAAGTAGAAAATTTATCTTTGTGAAATAAGAAAAAATTGTTAGAAAATTCATTAATAAGGAACGGAGGGAGTAATATTGTTCAATTCATCAGAAAGAAAAGAAAAAAAAAAATGAATTGTCTTGAATTAGTTGGCTAATGTCAACAGAAAACCAGATTAATTAGTTGGGTTAATGGAGCCGGTATGCTTAGTCTGTGCATTTTTACATTTACAAATTAATCATAATTAGGTTTCCAAATAAGATTAATTATAACAATATAGTAGATGCTGGAAACTAGATTCATTTGATATACAGTAACTGCATGCCTAATTTGTAAATATTAATAATTTATAATTTACAAGGACTTTATATATCTTCTCCGATCCGTTAGAGCATCTCTTAGAGACACTCTATAACTTCAAATATAAAGTTTTTTTTTTCCTAGACACTTCAAAACTTCAAATGTTAAAATGTTAAATAGTGACACTTCAAATATAAAGTATCAATGTACAACACTTCAAATATGAAGTATCACTTTTTTTATTTACACTTCAGTTCTTATAATTGTCTGGTACTCAAATAACTATTTTTTACTTATATTTTTTTATCATGTGAGTCTCTATAGTTTTAGTATTTCATATATTTCTTAATAAATATAAATTTTTGGACAAAAAAAAAGATTATAACCTTAGTAAATTTAGGATAAATATTACATATTATTTAAAATATATTTTTGTAATTTTTGTTTGTAATTTGTTATTTGTTATTTATAATTTAGTTAGTGTGTTTTTATAATGTAAAATTTTGTCAATTACTAAATTATAATATTAAAATGTAAAATTTGAAGTTTTTAACTTTTTAAAAATAAAGTGTCTCTTGAAGATGCTCTTAGAGAGAAAAAAAACTTATCTAAAATATTAATAAAATGTATTAAAAATTAGTTTGTTTTTTTTTTAATAACTCAGGGTAAATTTAAGGCGTATGAAAAGGTTTAAACTAATTCTTGGAGAAGTGCAACTTAAAAAAATTAGTAATTTTGAAAAATATGTGTAAAGTAAATTAGAATGACTTTTTGTGGAACGGATCATGTTAATAATAATTGATATTCTGTCTTGCAATCGTGCTTGTACTTTTGAATTACAATTTTAAATTAGGATGTCGAACTGTACATTCCGACCCAACGCAATCAGAATTAATAGAAATTATGTATTTATTTATTTATAGGGTGAATTTGGGTGATTAAGGATCCGACACCAAATTGGAAAAAATAAGGTTCAACTTGTTTTATAAGGACCATGCCAACATAGCTATCTAATATCTAGATATGTCAGTCAGGTTGGCCCGCGTCCGCATGGATCTGCCCATTAGATTTTCTGTTTTTGATATATTTGTACGGTCGGCCCTGTAACATCCGCAAACCAAAAAGTTGTTTTGGAAGTGGTGTTGGGCGATGTTAGGGGTTCGGGAGTAGTTGGCACATGCTCTTAGAGGTGTGAATTGAAGATTGGCTGTACATGTTCTTGTTTGATTGTTGTGCAGTCGGTTTAAGATTCAAGCACCGCGAAGAAAGTGTGTTAAATCCTTCTGAACGACTCGGGTGTCGATCGACACCGGTTATCAGGGACGATTCCGGTTTAAGTCGATTGCGCGTTTGATTTGAGGTTGGTTTCGGTTTGGTCGATGGGTGTCGACCGACACCAAGGAAGGGTGTCGATCGACACCGGTTATTGAGAAATCGACCGGTTTGATTTAAGTCGGCTGGTTTTGGGCTGGTTTGGGCGAGAAAAGCCCTAGACTCGCGATAAAAAGCTTGTGGCCGCGAGAAAGGCACAAGTTTCGAGATATCAAGGTTCTTAGGCGATTTTTGGAGGATTGGAGGTGATTTCTGAGTTTCTGGGTTGAATCCGTGGCTGTTCTTCGTGTTCCTTCTCCTTTCCTTCCTTTCAATCCCTTTTCAAGGTGAGTGCGTGACTGTAGGTCCGTTATTCATTAGAGATTGTTTGATTTTGAGTTTATGTTGTTGTTTATGAGTTGTTCTTCGTTTTTGTGTGGTTTGATGCGTTTATGGGGGTTGAATCCCATTGATTGGTGTTAGTTTTTACTATTTTCGCACTGTTTCTTCGCGTTTGGTTTCTGGGCGTCGAGCTGGTGTCGATCGACACTCATAAGGCTGGCGTCGATCGACACCATTCAGGTGTCGGTCGACACCGACCTGGGTGTCAGGAAACGTGGGTTTCCCGACAGGTAGTTGATGTATTGGTTATTGCATTATCTGTCTGGTTGTTTATTGTGGTATATTGTCTATTGTTTGACGTAATTGGCCTGTAGGCAGGATGATCCACTCACTAAGTATTTATGATAATACTTACGCATCTCTATTCCAATGTGATGCAGGTAACAGCAATGTTCTTCCGCGGAAAGAGACCGAGAGAAGAGGATGATGAGATTAGGAATTTAATCTTGGCTTTATTGTTGTGGCTGACCAGGAATTCGTGATGTTTAGGGTGTTAGTTTATTTTCAATAATGTAGCATACCTGGTGTTTAGGTTGCTTATTGGTTTATTTGTTTTATTGGTTATTTGTTGAACAATTATTTTATGATTTAATTATATTGGTTTCTTCCGCATTGTGTTGTTGAATTAGCTGTTGAGGATTAATATTTATGGGAATATTAATCTGGGCTAATTATTTAAATAAATTAAAAAAAAAGCTTGGTTGTTTCATTTTGGTATCAGAGCAAATACGGTTTTAGGACTGTTAGTATTGGATGAATTGGACTATGTGGTTAATTGATTATGTGAGTTAGTCGGTTAGTGGTCCAGTCTCATCCTCTCGGTCTTCCAGTTTTCCGCGGGTAAGTGAGTTGGATATTTGGTGTGTTGTGTTTTGTTCTGGGTGTTGACTTTGCTCTTTTTCTGTACTTGGTGGTAGTGCAGAGAGATGGACGCAGGTCGTGGTCGTGGTCGCGGTGCAGCCCGTGGGGGCAGGGGAGCTGGTCGCGGTGGGCGAGCAGCGGGTCGTGGAGGTCGGGGTGCTGGTCGTGGAGTGCCAGAGGCTGAGGTTTCCGTAGAGAGTGCAGCGCCTAGTGTGGCGGCAGCGTCGGTGACACAGTCTGTTTCGTTGGCCGGTGGGGCTAACTCAAGTGCCAGTGGTGGCGCAGGAGCTGGAGCGGTTCCCGGTGGGGGCGCTGCTTTAGCTCAGGGAGAGTTGATTGTGGGGCTACTGACGCAGTTATTGGCACGTCTTCCTCAGGCAGTTCCACAGCAGGCTCCAGTTGCACCTCCAGCGGCCGGGGCACAGGTTGGTGCCGGGGCACATGTTGGTGCCGGTTTTGTTGAGCAGCAGGAGGCTGCGGTGCAGCAGGGTGTTGCAGTTGGGTTTTCTCCTTATCGTGAGATGATGAGGGAGATGCAGAGGATTGGTACGCCTACGTTTGAGGGCGGTGTTACTCCAGAGCAGGCTGACGAGTGGCGTCAGAGGTTAGAGAGGAACTTTGATTCTGTTCGTTGTCCGGCACAGTTTCAGGTTGAGTTGGCAGTGCACTACCTTGGAGGTGATGCTCATTTGTGGTGGAGGTCTGTTAGGACCAGGAGAGAGGTTTGGACTTGGGTTGACTTCGTCGAGGAGTTCAACCACAAGTTTTTCCCTCAGGAGGCTCGTGACAGGCTGCAGTTGAGATTCTTAGACTTGACGCAGGGTGAGAGGTCTGTCCGGGATTATGATGCAGAGTTTTGCAGATTATTGGTTTATTCTGGTGGTGAGCTGATCAGTGAGCGGGCATTGACGTCGCGGTTTCTTCAGGGACTTCGGAGGAACATCAGGACGCAGTGCAGGGGTGGTATGTACCACACCAGAGCGGGTTTAGTGGAGTTGGCAGCGTCCATTGAGGAGGACTTGCGTGAGCCGGTGAGTACGGCGGTTGTTCCAGTTGCAGTTGCTCCTGCTACCCATCCTCGGGGCCAGCAGCAGCATCAGCAGCGCAGAGGTCACAGTTCTGGTTACGGCAGGGGCAGCAGGCCTGCGCAGGGCCAGAAGAGGAGAGCAGACGAGATATCTGCTAGTAGCCCGAGTACGGGTGGGTGTTTTGGTTGTGGGAGTCTGGATCACAGAGTGGCGACTTGCCCCAAGAGGGCGGGATCCAGAGAGACACCAGTGTGCTTCTACTGCAGGGAGCCGGGCATATAAAGACTGTGTGTCCCAAGTTGCAGCAGAGAGCAGTGGCAGCGGCGATTCAGCCGTTGGCTATTCAGTCAGCAGCGCAGGTTGCGGCGTTGCAGTCGGGTGGAGCGCCGAGAGTTTATACTTCGGCAGAGGTGGGCCAAACCAGTCAGTCAGGCCAGATCACAGGTAAAATCTTGACTCAGACTTTTAAATTCTTAAGGTAGAATTGTTGGTGTTGTCTGTTTCTGTTGTTTTACTGTGATAGAGTTAGAGGTTCTCAACACTTGTGGAATTATGTAGGGACCTTGTTAGTTGGAGGTTTTGAGTCTCACGTTCTGTTTGACTCGGGAGCATCTAATTGCTTCATTACTCCGGAGAGAGCTGAGGGTAGTGGTATTCGGAGTAGCGAGGGCGAGGCTTCAGGCTTTGTCAAGGTGGCCGGTGGTGGTTATTTGGCTACTTCGGGCTGAGCTAGAGCAGTTGATGTGCGTATTGCGGGGCAGTCTATGCCAGCAGATTTGGTCATCAGTCCAGTGGAGCTGTATGACGTGATTTTGGGGATGGACTGGTTATCTCTATACCGAGTTCATCTGGATTGCTACAGAGGTAGAGTGGTGTTTGAGCAGGATGCAGGGAAGTTGGTTTATCAGGGAGTGAGACCGACTTCGGGGAGTATAGTGATAACAGGCTTTTTGCGTGTGTCAACTACTCAAGCCCACTTAATCTACCGCTGTAGCACTTGAGATATCGAACCAAATGGAAGATGAGCAAAAGGAATGCAAAGAGAAGCTAAGCTTCAAGTCAAATCGGGATTTTAAAGTATAGAGAAACTAAAGATAAAAACTTTGATGATTGTAAAGCTAAATGGATGTGTAAAGATGCAAACTTTGAAGGTTAATATGATAAAAGAGGCGTCTTGGGTGAGTATCATCGGTCAAGGTCGCATCTGATCAAGAGATTTCTCACAGAACAAGCAAAGTTCACGGTTTATGCAAGGCTTGGTAAACTAGCCACTTCCGTGGTCTAGTCGCTTTACCACTTGATAAGCTCATAGCCAACTTCCGCTGGAGAGCTTATAAGCAGTAAGCTTTGCGGATTTCTAGCCTTTAAGCGCATGAAAACACCCCAAGCAACCAATCCCTTGGGTTGGGAGCATTTCCTTCTCCACTAGTTCTCTTAGACTTTAACGCAAACACCTTCCGGGCGTGCTAGCCTAGGGGCTTAACTCTTATTGATCGGATAAGAGTCAAGCTGTTTGAACCCTAGTTGAGGAAAACCGGACTGAGCGGGGGATGATCTCTTGATCAAAAGCTAACTCGATCCTAACCCACCCTTAAAACCTCAAGGAAGACTACTCACTACTCATGCCAAAACCGCAAGCAAAGGAGAAGAAAAAGGATTCAATCACGCTGAAACAAGATTAAAAACTTAATTACTTCTTAAACTTGAAAGATTCAACAAAGATATTCTTCAAACAAAGATGTTTTTGTTCTAAGAGAGAAGTCGGTTCACAAAGATGAAATTAAAGATAACATAAGATCGGCTGCCTAAAACTAGGTCTTAAGAGTTTATATAGTAAGTGGGGAAGGGGCCCCTTGGTCAACGCCGCGTGCCTTGACTTTCTTGTCCTTCGGGTCTTGGGCTGGCTCCTCAAGTCCGCTGTTTCTTCTGCCCAAGTCCTCTGTTTCTGCTCCTCTTCTTGAAATCACCTGAGCTCCGATCTGCTTCCGTCTGTCTCCGGTCACCTCGTCCCATCATCTGAGCTTCTTAAGACTCCTTTAACCTGCGAAACATACTCCAAATGCAATGGATATGCAAAATGCTTTCCTAAGAACTAAATGCTCCTAAATGGATAAAATCCACACTAAGTGCAATGAAATGAGACTCGATTATACACAAACATGAATAAATTAATATGCTGAATGCATGCAAATGCGGAGCATATCAACACCCCCACACTTAGTCCTTGCTTGCCCTCAAGCAAGCGGAAACCAAAGGCGAGAATGCTGACTTGAGCAAACTGGTCAAGAGAAAGCCGATAAGAGAAATCAGATCAACAACCTAGTTTCAAGGTCTAAGGCGCAAGTGAGGCTTTCTTTTTCGAAAAATCTTAGCCGCACCACTCAATTGCAATCATAGATAACTAGCTCGACCTAAACATGCATTCAAATCCTCCACTCCTTTTAACATTCAGTTAAGGCATGTAACCGTGGATCAAAACTCATGCATGACAAATGTGCTCATTTGGTTAAGGAAGAGATAGAGCGAGAATGATGCAGATGCGCTCAAGTCAAGGATAATCAGGAAATGGGTTCTCTCAAAACAGCGTGGAAGAGCTTCGGCATAATGCTAAAGGCTAGGACCAACTGATGCATACAAGGACAAATGATCATCTACCCTTTGCACCTAAACTGGATCCCAAACCCCAAATTAGGAACAACTCAAAGCCTCCCTATTTCTACTCCTTTACCCCCCTTTGACTTTCTTTTTACTCGCTTTCCTCGAGAGCCTTTTCTTTGGTCAGCTAAGAGAATTTCAAAGGCTTTTGCCTGAAGTTTCGAGACTTGGACTAACATTTTTCTTTTATTCTGCCCTAACCCATCTTTTCTCTCTTTTTTTTTTTTTTTTTTTTTAGATTAATATGATGGGGGCTAACTTTTGCTCACTAAGACCAAGCTCTTACAAAATAACTTACTCTAGCTGACTTCTTTCTTTTGCTCAAGACTCTTTTTCCTTTTCAACATTCCCAACCCGACATGAATTTCCAAAACCTCAACCTAGCCTAGTCTAGTCCAAAAAGCGTGGACTAGAGTCTACATGATCACCTATCCTTGTCGGTCTAAGCCTAACACTTTATGCCAAGCTTCCACAATATAAAAAGACCTCACAATCACACAAGAATAATGGATGGCTCAAAGGAAGGGTTCGGTTCAGGGTGGGAGTGCTACTTGGATCAACAAAGAAGGATGAATATTATGCAAAAGATGACCCAAGTATGTATAATCCATGAGCGAACATCAACAAGCATGAGAATGATAATTAAAAGTCAAGTTCAGGTTCTAATAAGCAAGGAGTGGATTCAAATCGCAACAATGCATTCGGTTTTGCCAAGATGATCAAGATGCGCTCAAATGATGCGGTTCTATCGTAACTTCATGCTCAAACACAAGCGCCAAAGAACTTAGAACTAGGTCATTGAGCTAATCCCGCAATTCAACTGTTCAACTTAACCAGATAATGCTCAAAACGCGAAATGAAATGAATGCAACTATATGCTCTGTTTTTTTTTTTTTATATGCAATTTTTAGAAAATTTTACATGATTTTCTATATGATGCAAATGCATGAGACACAAGTGCCATTGACCCCTCCCCCACACTTAAATCACACGGTCTCCGTGTGAAAGAGATGCGGGTTAGAGCTCAATGCAACAGATAAAATGAAACAAAATGCAAGAATAATGCGAAAACAAAATATGCAAAATATGTACAAAGTTTGGAGATGTACCGACTATATTTCTTGAGAGTCGGATGAGATGAGCTCATCCGAGGAGTGTGCGAGAGATGGGGATCGCGAGGCCTTCCTCTTCTTCGGGGCTGACCGATGGGTTCCGGCTGAGGGGACTGCGTGTGGAGGATCTTGAGCGTCGCGGATGATCTCGCAGTCTGAGAAGCTTTCTTCCGGCGGTGGAGTGCAAGGGGCAATGTTCCTGAGCTGCGCTGACAATTTCCTGACCGTCTTGACCAGCTTCTTGATCGTCTTGTCCTGCCACTTGTTCCATTGCTGCAGCAAGTTGATGTGCTTGTGGGCAGCGTTCAAGGCAACGTTCTTCCCAGTGGCGTGATACGGCTCAAAGTTGTATTCGCCGGTTTGGTACTCGTCGGGAAGTTCGTCTTGGTCAGAGTCGGCAGCTTCTTCTCCCGTGTTCATCTGCTCATCATGTGAGTATGTCGGCTGTTGTGCTCCAGGAGTCGGATCATAGAGCGCTCCGTAGGGAAGAAGGAACTCGATGTTGCCCTTCACTTCAATGGCCGTCAGAGCTTCGTTGGGCAGGAGTGTGTAGGCTATGGGGAAGTCGTGGTGGGCATAGTTGTAGATATACTTCCCTTCGACCTCTTCGGCGCTGAGGAAGTGGATCTTGCGCAAGTAGGCAAGATTCATAGATAGAGGCGGGAAGTCCGGTTCTCCTAATTCGGCCCCGCAGTGAACTAGAATCGGAGTGATGATCCCTCCAACGCTAACCTGCCCAACTCGCGCCTTCCCCATCTTGTCCAAAGTGACTGCCCAATCTTTGTATGCTAGGAAGCTCTTCATCAAGTGCGTGACCAAGCTGGAGTTAGAATTGTCCCCAGCCATTGCCTTGCCGTTGCTCATGGTAACCAGAGAGTACTCGATGCCCGAGTTGATCAACTCCAGCTCCTTCTCGGTAACGTTGCTCGTGTCTCTCCGCGCGTAGAAAGTGTGGGATAACGCCTTGTGGACATAGCGCAGGACAGGATTCCTTATTTGCGCGCTCTTGGCTGTGCTCGATTTGAACTTGCCGCTCGCTATTGTGTCCCAGAGGCCGTCATTCTCTTCTCTGGTGATCGTCGTGGTCAGTGTCCTCCCGTCCTTGTGGGGGAATCCGTAGATGTCCTCGAGGTCGGTAAAGGTGACACGGTACTTCTCCTTCTTGAGCATGAAAGTGATGAAGCCGCTTCCTTCTCCTTCCGGCGTCACTTCGTCAGGCTCGTAGTAGTGGACTTTCAGGGATGAGAGGAAGTCAATTGTGTGTTGCTTGTAGGTCGGATAGGTCATCGACATGAATTTGTCGAGTTCCATCATGCCGAACATCTCCTTGCAATCCTCAAGGATTCCCAAACTCTCCATTGTATCCGGGTCCGGATATCTCGTCCCAACGAAGGTCATCTGTCGGAACATCGCGCGATACTCCTTTGCGCGGATGCGGGTTGAGCCGGGAGTTTTGCGGTTGCTTCCCTCACCGTCCTCGACCACCGGCTTCTTGCCCTGAGCTTTCTCGGCGGCTGCCTTTGCGAGTTTTCCCCTTGTGTTTGCCATTTCCTACAAGACCATTCAAAGCTCACAAGCCAATTAGAATTTTGATAAATCCGAGACATCCAAATTGATCAAGAGAAACAACAAGCAAAAATTTTGGTTTAAAAACGGGCAATAGATCAAATCAAGCAAAGATCGACTTATAAACACCAAATCCTACTCAGATAATCCGAGGATCAACAAGCAAAAGGCACATGCAAACGGTTTTAGAGAACAACCTAAACTCTCCCTCTCATGAGCAACAACAAATTTTTACACCCTAAACACCTCTAAGAAACGAAAATCAAATCGAAAACTCTTCTCAAAGCTAAGCAAAATTACCGTTGATGATCGGAAAAGAGAGATCGAGATGAAAGTGGTGAGCAAGGTGCGAGAACTTAGAGAGAAAAGAATGCAAAAAGGAAATTTTGAGAGAAAGAGATAGGAAGGCGTGAGAGAGAGATTAGGGATTTGCAAGCTTAAAAAGAGTAAAGTAGGAGAGAGGGAAGGGGAAGTAAATCGGACGGCCAGGATTAAACTGGAACTGTCCAATCAAAACCGTCCCATCCTTCGAAAACCGCCCCCCTACTCAGCTACTCTCTCTCTCTCCCACGATCTACTTAATTAAAACCGGTGAAAACATTTAAGCGAAAATCAATAATGGGCTTTAATTCAGAGTAAAAATGGGCCCACCTGGCAACGGCTAAGGGACTGGTAAAAACCGTCTCCCAAAACCGTTGCTCTCGTATAACTTGGGCAAGCTCGCCAAGCATGGTCGCTGATTGACCAAGTCCTCACTGAAATTACTCGACCTGTAGGCAAGACAGTAAAACAAGTAGAGATAAAATTTAAACAAGATATGTACATTGATAGACATGGGACTTCCTCCCAAGCGAGCTTGTTTTAAGTCTCATAGCTTGACTCTTCAGACCTTTTAGGCTAAGGGAGGGTCGTGAAGTGGAGTCGAAACTCCCTCTCCTGGCGTTTCATGGCCAAGGTAGTGTTTAAGCCTCTGACCGTTTACTGTGAATTCGTCCCCGTTCCGGTTGAGTAATGTTACCGCTCCGTAAGGCAGAACTTCCTTGATCTTAAACGGACCAGACCATCTCGACTTGAGCTTCCCTGGAAACAGCTTGAGCCGAGAGTTGAAGAGCAAAGCGTTGTCTCCTTCTTTGAAAACCCTTGGAAGGATCTTCTTGTCATGGAACGCCTTGGACCTCTCTTTGTAGATCTTAGAGCTCTCATATGCGTCTAGTCTTATTTCCTCAAGCTCATGAAGATCCATCTCTCTCTTTTCTTGGGCTGTCCTTATGTCATAGTTCAGCAACTTGACCGCCCAAAATGCCTTGTACTCAAGTTCAACTGGCAAATGGCAAGACTTCCCATATAAGAGAGAGAAGGGTGTTCTCCCTATGGGTGTCTTATATGCTGTTCTATAGGCCCAAAGTGCATCATCCAGCTTAGCTGCCCAGTCCTTCTTGGTCACTCCAACGATCGTCCTGAGGATCCCCTTGATTTGTTTGTTCGAGACCTCAACTTGTCCACTGGTCTGAGGATGGTATGGTGTAGCAACCTTATGCTTCACACCATACTTCGAGAGCAGATTTTCAAACGCCTTGTTGATGAAATGACTACCTCCATCGCTTATCACCACTCTGGGCACACCATACCTTGGGAAAATGTTGTTCTTGAACAGCTTGATCACTGCTTTGGCATCATTTGTTGGACAGGCAACTGCCTCTACCCATTTGGAGACATAATCCACAGCGACTAGGATATACTCATTCCCATAGGAGGCTGGCTTGAAGGGTCCCATGAAGTCAATACCCCATACATCAAACACTTCCACTTCCAGAATCGGGTTCTGGGGCATCTCATTCCTCCTGGTGATGTTGCCCTCTCGCTGGCAGCGATCACACCTCAAGATAAATTGGTGAACATCCTTAAACAAGCTAGGCCACCAGAAACCGGCTTGCAGAACTTTTTGGGCGGTCTTGAATGTTGCTAAATGTCCTCCATAGCTGGAGCCATGACAGTGTTGTAGGATTCCCTCAACTTCCTCCTCAGCAACACATCTTCTGAACAGACTATCTGACCCCCTCTTGAACAAGTATGGCTCATCCCAAAAGTAGTGGGATATGTCTCGGAAAAATTTCTTCCTCTGATAGGGGCTTAAATCTGTTGGCAATTCACCACAAACCAAGTAGTTAGCAAAATCTGCATACCAAGGTGTCCTTTTCTCCTCCACTGCCTTGATCTCCTCAAGCTTCCTTGCAATGTACACACTATGACCCAATGTCTTGACCAACAACAGCTGTTCCTCGGGGAATGAGTCATCTATAGGCATCGGTTCATCCACTCTGAGCCTTGACAGGTGGTCGGCAACACCATTTTCTACTCCTTTCTTGTCGAGAATTTCCAAATCGAACTCCTGGAGTAGGAGTATCCACCTCAAGAGCCTCGGCTTAGTCTCCTTCTTGGCCAGAAGGTGCCTCAAGGCTGCGTGGTCTGTGTAGACAACAACTTTTGAACCCACCAGATAGCTTCTGAACTTCTCGAAGGCAAAGACTACAGCAAGAAGCTCCTTCTCTGTTGTTGCATACCGCGTCTGAGCATCGTCCAAGGTCCTGCTTGCATAGTATATGACATGCAATTTCTTGTCGATCCGCTGCCCAAGCACAGCCCCAACTGCATAATCACTCGCGTCACACATTATCTCGAAGGGATGGTCCCAGTCCGGCGCTTGCACAATGGGAGCGGACACCAATGCCGCCTTGATCAGGTTGAATGCTCTGAGGCACTCATCATCGAACAAGAACTCTATTTCCTTGCACAACAGACGGGTCAAGGGTCGAGCAATCTTGGAGAAGTCCTTAATGAATCTCCTATAGAACCCAGCATGCCCCAAGAAGCTTCTTATATCCTTAACTGTCTTGGGCGGAGCTAGCTGAACCATTACCTCAATCTTGGCTTTATCAACCTCTATTCCCCTCTCTGATATCTTGTGTCCTAGTACAATCCCTTCCTGCACCATGAAGTGGCATTTCTCCCAGTTCAGGACCAAGTTGGTTTCTTCGCACCGCTTGAGTACCCTGCACAAGTTGGACAAACAGGAACCAAAGGAACAACCGTAGACAGAGAAATCATCCATGAAAACTTCAACAATATCCTCAATCAGGTCAGAAAATATTGAGGTCATGCATCTTTGAAAAGTGGCTGGTGCATTGCACAAGCCAAAGGGCATTCTCTTATAAGCAAAGGTTCCATAGGGACAGGTGAAGGTTGTTTTTTCTTGGTCATTTGGGTGTATGGGTATTTGAAAGAAACCAGAATACCCATCAAGGAAACAGTAGAAAGGATGATTGGCCAACCGCTCTAACATCTGGTCGATGAAAGGCAGCGGAAAATGATCCTTTCTTGTTGCCGAGTTGAGCTTCCGGTAATCTATACACATGCGGTGACCGGTAATTGTTCTGGTAGGGATTAATTCGTTTTTATCATTCTTGAGGACAGTTATTCCACCTTTCTTGGGGACGCAGTGAACAGGGGATACCCAAGTGCTGTCACTGATTGGGTATATTACCCCAGCATCCAACAGCTTGAGCACCTCCTTTTTCACCACTTCCTTCAGATTGGGGTTTAACCTCCTCTGATGCTCAATAGACCCTTTAGATTCATTATCCAAATGTATGCGGTGAGTGCACAGTTCAGGAGATAGGCCTTTGATGTCCTCGAGAGAGTACCCAATTGCTCTCCTGAACTTTCGCAACTCAGCCAGCAAAGATGTTAACTCGGTATGGGTGAGGTTTTGGTTTACGATCACTGGATAGGTAGAATTGGGGCCCAGAAAGGCGTACCTTAGCCCTTGGGGTAAAGTCTTTAGGTCCACCTTTGGGGCTTTGAGCTCACTCCAATCATTTTCAAGCGGTTGCTCAACTGCTCTTTCCTCTACAGTTCCCAACTGATTCAACTCAACTACCAAGTTATGACCTTCTCTGATATCTTCGACAGGTGATTCCTCAGTCTGAATGGGGTGTGAGTCGAGGAGCCTAGTGTACTCTAGTTGCACAGCGTTCGAGTAGCTCTTCTCCTCTGGTTCCCTGGTCAAGGTGAGCTGGAGCTGATCTTCTGCTGCTAGTTCCTCAAGGTATTCGTCTGCAAGCTGGTCTAGTGTCTCAACCCAGAAGATCTGTCCTTCGATCGTGGGCTTTTTCATGACGTCTTTGATGTCAAATTTCAGCTTGAAATCCTTCCCAAGGTTCAGCTCAATCTTGCCCTTCTTTACGTCTATCACTGCCCCAGCTGTTGCCAAAAACGGTCTTCCCAGGATCAGAGGGTCCTTGGGCTCTTCGTCCATCTCAAGTACCACAAAATCTGTCGGTATCTCGACGTTTCCTATGCGTACAGGCAGGTCCTCGAGCATACCCACTGGAAGTCTGATTGACCTATCTGCCAAGACCAACGAGATTTTGCATTCTTTGTATTTCTCGAAACCGAGCTTCTTGGCCACTGTCAAAGGCATTAGCGAGACGCTGGCGCCTAGATCACAAAGGCAACTGTTGAACGCAAGGGGTCCCAAAGAACAAGGCAGGGTGAAACTCCCCGGATCTCCCAATTTCTTCTGGACCACTTTCCTTTGGATGATCGCACTACACTCATGAGACAGAACAATCATGCTTTGCGCTTCCTTCGTTCTTTCTAGAACGGCGTCCTTCAAGAACTTTTGGTAAGGAGGAATCAGCATAAAAGCGTCGAGCAAGGGCATTTTTACTTCGATCTCCTTCAACTGCTCATCAAACAATGCTCTGAACTTCTCCAATTGCTGCTTCTTGAAACGAGAAGGGAAAGGAAGTTTCGGTTGGTATGGAGGTGGAACAAAGGTGTTCTCCTTCTTCTTGCTGGCTTCTTTCTGATTCTTCTGCTCAGCTTGGGCTCTTTCCTCAAGTTGCGGTTCTGGAGTATCATTTTCATTGGCAATCCCCCCTTCTTGAACATCAATGTCCTCATTGATTTGTATCGGTAACGCTGGGGGTGGGAGTTCTGTGCCGCTTCTGAGCGTGATAGCTTTGGCATACTCCTTTGGGTTGGGGATTGGTTTCCCAGGTAGTATCCCTTTGGAGCTGCTACTACTTTGAGATTCCAAGTACCTGACCTTGGAACTAAGTTCCTCGATTTTCTTAGTGAGTTCATGATGAGAACCATCCACTTTGTTGTGAATCTCAGCCAACTTGATGTGCAGATCGCTAGCTCCAGTAGCTTGTCCCTGAAGAATCTGTTGCAGCAGTTTGTTCGTGTCTGAGTCTTGTCCTGAATTGCTGCCTGCCTGAGCCTGTGTAGAACCTTGTTGTGGTGCCCCAAATGTTTTTGGTGGGAAACCACGCTTGTAGTAGACAACTTGCTGGCCGCCTTGTTGTTGTGCTTGTTGAGGAGGGTACACCTGGTCCTGTGGGTTCTCCACATTGGTAGATCGGTAGGAGAGGTTGGGATTATTCTTATAGTTGATAAAGCCTTTCTGGTATCCACCCTGGTTCGTGATATAGTTCACCTCCTCGACCTGTGGTTCCTCATCCTCGTTAACGACGTCATCCTCACAAATGAAGTGCACCTGCTTTTGCTGACCAGAAAGCAGCCTATCAAGTTTGTCATTGAGGAGCTTGATCTCCTTCTTGTGCTTCTCCTCCTGAATGGAGTTCCCTCTGTCAGAACGGTCATACACCTCATTGTAGTTGCCATCACTTGTTGCGATATTCTCAACCAAAAGCAAACCATCCTCGACATCTTGGCCCATGAAGTGGCCATTGCTGGCTGTGTCCAACAGCTTTCTGTATTCGGGTAGGACTCCTCTGTACAGGGTGCTCAACAAGTTTTCCTTGGAGAATCCATGGTGCGGGCACTGCATCTGGTAGCCTTTGAATCTTTCGTAGGCTTCACTGAACGTCTCGCTGTTCAACTGAGTGAAACCGGAGATGTCATTCCGCAACTTAGCTGTCCGTGAAGTGGGAAAGAATTTAGCTAGGAACGCTCGCTTGCACTGCTCCCAGGTGGTAACTGTTCCTTGAGGGAGAGATGATTCCCATGCTTGAGCTTTCCCTCCGAGAGAGAAAGGAAACAACCGCAGCTTGAACCCGTCCTCAGACACTCCATTGATCTTTTGCAAGCCACATAGTCTGTCAAACTTGTCCAGGTGCTTAAGAGGATCCTCATCCTTCATGCCGTGGAATTGAGAGTTCTCCACCAGAGAAATCAAGCTGGTCTTGATCTCGAAATTGTTGTTTGGGACTGGCGGTGGGGTTATTCCGTGGCGGTTTAGGTGAGAGTTCGGGGTGTCGCCGGCGCCTATTTGCCTGGCAGGCCGCGGAGGGTGAAGTGCAACTCCTCCCGCTTGTGCATTTGCTCCTGCTTGTGCGTTTGGTCCTGGTGGGGCTTGCGCAGCGACTGCTGGGTTTGCTCGCTGCTGGTTTCCACCAGCATTCTGCGGGTTGCCTTGTTCCATTCTGTCAAACGGCTGCTCAGTATCAATGGGCTGCTGTTCAGCTCGTTGCTTCTGGGCGGCTTTCCGTTGAGCTCTACGAAGCCTTTTCTCTTGTTCAACTCTGAGCAGATCACTTGGACTGTGTAGGTTGGCGTTGCCGCGAGACCTTGTATGCATAAACCTACAACCAAAGTCAAAAACCCCAGACAACAAGCAAGAATGATAGCAAAATCTGATGCAGAACAGAAATAAAAACTTGATCGATAGCGAATCTTAAATCCTAATGCGTAATATTCCAATTGGCAACGGCGCCAAGTTGATAACAGGCTTTTTGCGTGTGTCAACTACTCAAGCCCACTTAATCTACCGCTGTAGCACTTGAGATATCGAACCAAATGGAAGATGAGCAAAAGGAATGCAAAGAGAAGCTAAGCTTCAAGTCAAATCGGGATTTTAAAGTATAGAGAAACTAAAGATAAAAACTTTGATGATTGTAAAGCTAAATGGATGTGTAAAGATGCAAACTTTGAAGGTTAATATGATAAAAGAGGCGTCTTGGGTGAGTATCATCGGTCAAGGTCGCATCTGATCAAGAGATTTCTCACAGAACAAGCAAAGTTCACGGTTTATGCAAGGCTTGGTAAACTAGCCACTTCCGTGGTCTAGTCGCTTTACCACTTGATAAGCTCATAGCCAACTTCCGCTGGAGAGCTTATAAGCAGTAAGCTTTGCGGATTTCTAGCCTTTAAGCGCATGAAAACACCCCAAGCAACCAATCCCTTGGGTTGGGAGCATTTCCTTCTCCACTAGTTCTCTTAGACTTTAACGCAAACACCTTCCGGGCGTGCTAGCCTAGGGGCTTAACTCTTATTGATCGGATAAGAGTCAAGCTGTTTGAACCCTAGTTGAGGAAAACCGGACTGAGCGGGGGATGATCTCTTGATCAAAAGCTAACTCGATCCTAACCCACCCTTAAAACCTCAAGGAAGACTACTCACTACTCATGCCAAAACCGCAAGCAAAGGAGAAGAAAAAGGATTCAATCACGCTGAAACAAGATTAAAAACTTAATTACTTCTTAAACTTGAAAGATTCAACAAAGATATTCTTCAAACAAAGATGTTTTTGTTCTAAGAGAGAAGTCGGTTCACAAAGATGAAATTAAAGATAACATAAGATCGGCTGCCTAAAACTAGGTCTTAAGAGTTTATATAGTAAGTGGGGAAGGGGCCCCTTGGTCAACGCCGCGTGCCTTGACTTTCTTGTCCTTCGGGTCTTGGGCTGGCTCCTCAAGTCCGCTGTTTCTTCTGCCCAAGTCCTCTGTTTCTGCTCCTCTTCTTGAAATCACCTGAGCTCCGATCTGCTTCCGTCTGTCTCCGGTCACCTCGTCCCATCATCTGAGCTTCTTAAGACTCCTTTAACCTGCGAAACATACTCCAAATGCAATGGATATGCAAAATGCTTTCCTAAGAACTAAATGCTCCTAAATGGATAAAATCCACACTAAGTGCAATGAAATGAGACTCGATTATACACAAACATGAATAAATTAATATGCTAAATGCATGCAAATGCGGAGCATATCATATAGCGATTTCAGCTATTCAGGCAGAGCAGTTGTTAGAGCGGGGCTGCGAAGCTTATTTGGCGACGATCACTATGACAGAGTCCAGTGGTGAGGTGAGTCTGCAGGATATTCAGGCTGTCCAGGAGTTTGAGGACGTATTTCGGTCGCTGAAGGGATTGCCACCATCTCGGTCAGATCCTTTCACGATTGATTTAGAGCCCGGGACAGCTCCGATATCGAAGACACCTTACAGGATGGCTCCAGCAGAGATGGCAGAGCTGAAGAAGCAGCTAGAGGACCTTTTGAGTAAAGGGTTCATCAGACCTAGTGTTTCGCCGTGGGGAGCGCCAATGTTGTTTGTGAAGAAGAAGGATGGCAGTTTTCGGTTGTGTATCGATTATCGGGGACTTAACCGAGTCACAGTGAAGAACAGGTACCCACTTCCGAGGATAGATGAGTTGTTGGATCAGTTGAGAGGGGCTACTTGGTTCTCCAAGATTGACTTGGCATCGGGATATCATCAGATTCCGATAGATGAGGCAGATGTCCGGAAGACAGCTTTTCGGACGAGGTATGGGCATTTCGAGTTTGTGGTCATGCCTTTTGGTTTGACTAATGCGCCGGCAGCGTTTATGAGGTTGATGAACGACGTGTTCAGGGAGTTTCTGGATGTGTTTGTCATCATTTTTATCGATGATATTTTGGTGTATTCGAGGAGTCCAGAGGAGCATGCGACTCATTTGAGGCTTGTTTTGGAGAAGCTTCGAGAGCAGAAGCTTTTTGCTAAGTTGAGCAAGTGCAGCTTTTGGCAGAGGGAGATGGGTTTTCTTGGCCACATTGTTTCTGCAGAGGGAGTTTCTGTGGATCCGGCTAAGATTGAGGCTATCAGAGATTGGCCTAGACCGAGAAGTGCTACCGAGATCAGGAGTTTTCTGGGTTTAGCAGGCTACTACAGGAGGTTCGTCAAGGGGTTTGCGAGTATGTCTCAGCCGATGACGAGGTTGACTGGCAAGGATGTGCCGTTTGTGTGGTCGCATGAGTGCGAGGAGAGCTTTGGGAAGCTCAAGGAGATGTTGACTAGTACACTAGTGTTGGCATTACCCGACCCGGGGAAGCCATATGTAGTGTACACAGATGCTTCAGGTGTTGGGCTTGGTTGTGTTTTGATGCAGGAGGGCAGAGTGATTGCCTATGCTTCGAGGCAGTTGCAGGGCAGTGAGCGCAACCGTCCTACACATGATCTTGAGTTGGGAGCAGTGGTTTTTGCACTCAAGATTTGGAGGTCGTATCTTTATGGTGGTAGAGTTCAGATCTTTACAGATCACAAGAGTCTACAGCATATTTTCACTCAGCCTTTGCTGAATGCGAGACAGACGCGTTGGGTGGAGTTTCTGGCAGACTATGACCTGAATATTGTTTATCATCCAGGCAAGGCCAATTTGGTGGCCGATGCTTTGAGTCGACGGAGGGTTGATTCAGATAGAGAGCGTGGTGTTGAGGCTTTGGTCAGCGAGATTAGTACATTGCGACTGTGTGCTATTTCAGAGGACCCTTTGGGTTTAGAGGCAGCTGATCAGGCAGATTTACTCAGTAGGATCAGAGTGGCGCAGCAGAGTGATCAGGGTTTGATTGATGCTTCGCAGGTGTCGGGTTCTGAGTATCAGGTCTCTTCGAATGGGACTATCTTGGTTCGTGGGCGAGTTTGTGTGCCCAAGGATGAGGAGTTGAGGCATGAGGTTTTGAGAGAGGCTCATTCGAGCAAGTTTTCGATTCATCCGGGTGCGACCAAGATGTACCGTGACCTCAAACGGTATTATCATTGGGTTGGGATGAAGAGGGATGTGGCAGATTGGGTTGCGAGGTGCAACACTTGTTCTTTGGTCAAGGCAGAGCATCAGGTGCCTAGTGGTCTTTTGCAGAGTTTACCCATTCCAGAGTGGAAGTGGGACATGATCACTATGGATTTTGTTGTGGGATTGCCGATCTCACGGACATTCGATGCTATTTGGGTCATTGTGGATCGCTTGACCAAGTCAGCACATTTCTTGGCCATCAAGAAGACAGATGGAGCGGCTGTCTTGGCTAGGAAGTTTGTGCGAGAGATTGTGAGGCTGCATGGAGTGCCAGCCAGAATTGTGTCGGATAGAGATCCGAGGTTTGCTTCAGAGTTTTGGAGGGCATTTCAGACTGAGATGGGCACTAAGGTGCATATGAGTACAGCGTATCATCCGCAGACAGATGGACAGTCAGAGAGGACTATTCAGACTTTGGAGGATCTGCTTAGGATGTGTGTACTGGATTGGGGTGGTCATTGGGCTGATCATCTGTGTTTGGCAGAGTTTGCCTATAACAACAGTTTTCAGTCTAGTATTGGTATGGCTCCTTATGAGGCTTTGTATGGGAGGCCATGCAGGACACCCTTATGCTGGACCCAAGTGGGGGAGCGCAGCATGTTTGGAGCTAGTTTTGTTCAGGAGACGACGGAGAAGATTCGTGTCTTGAGGTTGAACATGAAGGAGGCTCAGGATAGACAGAGGAGTTATGCAGATAGACGGCGACGTGAGCTTGAGTTTCAGGTGGGAGATAGAGTTTATCTCAAGATGGCTATGTTGAGGGGCCCTAACAGGTCCATAGCAGAAAACAAGCTCAGTCCGCGATTTATGGGTCCGTTTCCAGTGGTGGAGCGAGTTGGGCCAGTGGCTTATCGGTTGGAGTTGCCACCGATTATGAGCGCCTTTCATAAGGTGTTTCATGTGTCTATGTTGAGGAGGTGTTTGCGTCCTTCAGAGGAGGTTGTGGTTGAGATTCCAGAGGATCTTCAGCCAGATATGACAGTTCCGGCAGTTCCTGTGAGGATTCTTGAGAGGAGAGTCAAGGTTCTGCGGAACAAGAGAGTGCCATTGTTGAGAGTCTTGTGGGACTGTAGTGGCACAGAGGAGCAGACTTGGGAGCCAGAGGCAAAGATGAAGCTGAAGTTCGGAAAGTGGTTCGACAAGCAGGCTGTGGAGTGATTCATCTTTGTGGTTCTAGTCTTGTTTTGGTTTTTGTTGTTGTTGGTCTTGGATTTATGTATTTTCGTTTCGTTGTACGATATACATTTTTGGAGTTATATGAGATGGAGTTTTGCCTCATATTTTTGGTTATGGTTTGGATGTTACAAGTTTCTTTGGCCGGTGGGGTCATTGAGAGTTTTTAGTCACATGTTGGTACGCGTTTCAGATTTTATTACTCGTTTTGTCTAGAGGCGTGGGCCTTGTAGACGGTGGTTCTATTTGTGTTGGGACGTTAGGTGCCCAACGGACTTATATTGGGGGTCGCTACCTCGATATGGGTTGTTTTAGTGATAGTGGGTCACGTTTTGGTTTGGTGGCAGTGGTCACATTTTGGTACTGGACCGTGAGTCGCAGTATGGATGTCATGACAGTGGATTATGGCATTGAGAGTAATAATATCTTGGAAACATGCGTATAACAAAGGACTAAAATTTGAGTTTTGAGGTCTTGGAGAGACGTTTGTGTTGGGATTCGAGGACGAATCCAGTTTAGTGGGGGAGAATTGTAACATCCGCAAACCAGAAAGTTGTTTTGGAAGTGGTGTTGGGCGATGCTAGGGGTTCGGGAGTAGTTGGCACATGCTCTTAGAGGTGTGAATTGAAGATTGGCTGTACATGTTCTTGTTTGATTGTTGTGCAGTCGGTTTAAGATTCAAGCACCGCGAAGAAAGTGTGTTAAATCCTTCTGAACGACTCGGGTGTCGATCGACACCGGTTATCAGGGACGATTCCGGTTTAAGTCGATTGCGCGTTTGATTTGAGGTTGGTTTCGTTTTGGTCGATGGGTGTCGACCGACACCAAGGAAGGGTGTCGATCGACACCGGTTATTGAGAAATCTACCGGTTTGATTTAAGTCGGCTGGTTTTGGGCTGGTTTGGGCGAGAAAAGCCCTAGACTCGCGATAAAAAGCTTGTGGCCGCGAGAAAGGCACAAGTTTCGAGATATCAAGGTTCTTAGGCGATTTTTGGAGGATTGGAGGTGATTTCTGAGTTTCTGGGTTGAATCCGTGGCTGTTCTTCGTGTTCCTTCTCCTTTCCTTCCTTTCAATCCCTTTTCAAGGTGAGTGCGTGACTGTAGGTCCGTTATTCATTAGAGATTGTTTGATTTTGAGTTTATGTTGTTGTTTATGAGTTGTTCTTCGTTTTTGTGTGGTTTGATGCGTTTATGGGGGTTGAATCCCATTGATTGGTGTTACTTTTTACTATTTTCGCACTGTTTCTTCGCGTTTGGTTTCTGGGCGTCGAGCTGGTGTCGATCGACACTCAGAAGGCTGGCGTCGATCGACACCATTCAGGTGTCGGTCGACACCGACCTGGGTGTCAGGAAACGTGGGTTTCCCGACAGGTAGTTGATGTATTGGTTATTGCATTGTCTGTCTGGTTGTTTATTGTGGTATATTGTCTATTGTTTGACGTAATTAGCCTGTAGGCAGGATGATCCACTCACTAAGTATTTATGATAATACTTACGCATCTCTATTCCAATGTGATGCAGGTAACAGCAATGTTCTTCCGCGGAAAGAGACCGAGAGAAGAGGATGATGAGATTAGGAATTTAATCTTGGCTTTATTGTTGTGGCTGACCAGGAATTCGTGATGTTTAGGGTGTTAGTTTATTTTCAATAATGTAGCATACCTGGTGTTTAGGTTGCTTATTGGTTTATTTGTTTTATTGGTTATTTGTTGAACAATTATTTTATGATTTAATTATATTGGTTTCTTCCGCATTGTGTTGTTGAATTAGCTGTTGAGGATTAATATTTATGGGAATATTAATCTGGGCTAATTATTTAAATAATAAAAAAAAAAGCTTGGTTGTTTCAGGCCCGCCGCAGGCTGCGAACAAAAACTTTAGACCCAAGTCCACCCCGCATATTATTAGCGAGTTTGCGGGTCTGCCCGCGGACTTTGTAACCAGAAGCAGTTTCACCAATGTCACCCAAGTCAACCACCCAACTTTTTTGCCATTTTGTTAGGCTGAACTCTTTGTGCTGTATAATAGAACATGTGAAGCAATTTGTTTGAATAATGTAATTTCAAAGTTCTCGATCAAAGCCACATTATCATGTTCAAAATCTACATACACTGGATAGCTCTTAGAGATGTCAATCGGATCAGCCCGCGTCCGCCCGCCTAGACCTGCCCATTGGGCTTTATGTTTTTGATACGTCCGTGCGGGTCGGTCCGACGCGGGTTGCGAACAAAATTTATAGGCCTGCCCCGCATGTTTTGCGGACATTTTTTTATCGACCCAAGCCCGCCCCGCAAATGTCCATATGGGCTTGGCCCGCGGGCTTCGGACTGGGCTGACACCTCTAGTAATATCATAGATAAGCCGACTAATGTCAGGGTGAGCTGGCTCATTGAAAAAAACAGCTCACCAGGTTAATCCTAAGTAAAAATTCAATCTAGCCTACCATAACATGCAATGACTGTTTTAGTGAAAATTTAACTCAAGACAAACAGGTTTATACTCTTTCTCCAAGAAAAGTCATCACAAGACCAAGACAATTAGGCTTAAAGAAAAATATGTAGTTCAAAACAGGAAACCCGGATCCAAACCGAACCGAAATATCTGGTCCCGAACCGAAGCGATATAAAACAGTTTACCACGATGGGTAAAACATTTGAATGCCCGAATTGAACCGATATCCGATCGGATACCCGAATATCCCGAATTATAGGTAAATTATTTTTATTTTTTAATATTTTTATGAGTTTTCGGATATATTTCAATTTTTTATAATAAAAAAAAAAAATTGGATTTCCGGATTTTTTTGAGGTTTTCGTGTATATTTTCGAGATTTTCGATGTATTTTTGAGTTTTCAGATATATTTTTGAGTTTCCGGGTAATAAATATCCAAAATACTTGAACCCAAATCATAGCCAAAAATATTCGGGTAATAATCGGTCCTAAAATTATGGATCCGAAGCGACACAGAACCGAAAATACCAACCCGATACCGAACGAAATTCCTTAAAAACTTATATGGATATAGACTTCATATACCTGATAGACCCAGATTCGATCGGTTCCAATCCGAGCCCGACCCAAACACCCGAAGTCCCGGATCTAGTTCGAACCAAATTGAAAAAAAATTGTGACTTTCTGAACGACGATTTGAATCTGGCTATGATACATGTGTAATAGTCCTTTTTAGACATTCTAAACAAAAAAAAAAGAATCCGACGAGAGAAGCTAAAATATGTTCTTAATTTTTTCATCTTTGATTGCTGAAACCAAAACAGAACTCAGCGATATCATCTTCTTATTTTTGGAAGTCTTTTAAGAATAAAAAAAAAACTGTGTTTAATTTCTTTCTATTATTTCGGATATTACTTGGATCATTTTCAGAAGTTGGAGACAAACATAATAATAGATTGTTGTATATTTTAGATGGAGTCAGAAAACGTCTTTTTCTGTGAGACACCAAATGGGCTCTGTCTTTCCACGGCCAATAATTAATAGATCTTGTCGTATTATTATTTGAGATCTTGTCTTTCTATTTTAATTGAATACAACCTCCTTTTTTTTTTTTTTTTGGGTCAAACAATTGAATACAACCTTAGATGTAGAAGCCAACAGATAATTATTTATCAATTTTTTTAAAAAAAAACATAAAAACTAATTATAAAACTACTCATATATAATTTCAGAGAAAACACAAACAGATCAAAAGAACTGTATAATTTGATTAATCATTAAAACAAGGTTCCCAAATCTTTCTGAAAAGAGTAAGAGGTTTGTCTTTCCAAATTTTTTTAAAGATAAGTAAATCTCTGGAAAAAAAAAATAACTAAAAATAACGTTAAAAATAAGTATTTACAAGTTTTGAATCGTCTTAAGTGATCTGAAAATAGTATGATGAAAAAATCAAATCAAATTTTGGTGTTGGACCTGAAATGCTGCAGGTAGGCTAGGTAAATTCCGGTTTTTGCCATTAAACATTTTGAAAACTGTTTTGGTCAATAAACTTATATGATGACAATTTCTAACAAATTTCAGCAAATAAGGTTATAAGGCTATGGAGTATAGTTTCTCTCATCAATCATTTCATCGGTATAGCCTATAAAGATGTTCAATGACAGTTTCTAGCATATTCATCATGATAACTTTTGCTCTATTTTTTCAATCGACTTCAAATCAACGTTAAATAAAAAATTTCCTCCAAATGCATTTTAAAACTAAAACCCGTTCGACTCAGTGATACACACTAAAAAAAAAAATTAATCATAAAAATCGCTAAAATAGACGAAAGTATCTATAGCTAACTAACCTAATAGTTTTAAAAAAATCGAAGATCATTTATCTTCATCATTGTTGGGTACAGGTATGTGACACGATCGTGATGAGAGTATTTATTTATATATGTGATATAAAAACGAAAATTTTCACGTGGCCTGAACAAACACAAATGTTTAATATATATTACTATATATCTATATATGCAGACGTGTTTAAAATTATTATTCATGTTAATTGCATCACCGTTTTCTGCTCGAGAAAAAATAGATCTGAGATCTTGCTGTAAACATGTTCCTACTTCCCTAAGAAAAACTTGTAAATTTTCTTCTACTTAAATATTTGATATGTTCCCAAGAAAAACGTCTAGCTTCAAATTAGTGGTCGGCCCGTCCTTCGCTCGCGTTCCTCGTGCCCTTTGTTTTTTTTATCGAAGTTATTCTAGATTATTTTATAAAGAGAAACGAAAAGAGAAATACTACATGGCTTTATAAAATTATTAACTAATTTTAGCCAATAACAATGATTCAACCGGTATCCACATATTAACAATATCAACAAAAATAAGGCTTTGAGAATTTACCGAGTCTAATAAACTCTAGTGGTGCAAGTGCAACACTCAGGGGCGTGACATGGACAAAAGTTCAAAAATAATAATCAATATGTATTTAATTGAAAAAGACTACTGATCAAGACATATAAATTAGGTTGGCCCATTTATAGACACCAATTAAAACGTGGGTGAATTAAATTAAAATATGGGGTACAGTCTTTTGAACTAGTATGACCAGCATTGGTAATTAAAAAAAAATATATTACGTTGATGTTGATGTGTTACATAATTTAACACATTACAAACTCAACATATTATGTTAGTTAAAATGTATTATATTGTTTTGTTGTGTATAGGCGTATATATTGTTCTTAATTTTTATCATACTAACTATAAGTTTAAAGGTACAAGTAAAACTATATGTTACATGAGATAATAAGTAGTTTAACATGTTATATCTTGTTACAAAGATAATGCATCATTTGATACTATAATTTTTTTTTTTAAACATTAGCATGTTATCTTTTGTTAAATGATATTAAAAGGTATAACAAAAAAAATATTTCACATATTAAAATTTCATTTTATTTTTTTTGTGTGGTGTAATATTTTATTTGACACGAAATAATATAATGAAATGTCATGAAAATGATGGCCAATTTTTCGCCGACTAATTGATTATGGTTATTGGCAAAATCCAAAAACAAATTTCCGGCTTCATAATTACAGCCGTCAAATCTTCTCTAACATGTTTATCTCACTAATTTCTTTTATTATCTCTCGCATGTAACAAGAGTAGTTTTAGTAGAATATTTGAATAAAAGGTGAGAGAGATTATTTTACAATTACTATATTAACCTTTTTGATAAAATAGTCAACTATGTTCAGAATTAATAATCTCGGGTTTTGACGAAAATATGTTTTTATTAAAAAATATTTAAAATAATATTTTTTAAAAAATTGATAATATTTTCTAAAGGTTTATTCTAAAATCATAGATAAGTTCTACAAATATTTAAATTTGAATAAAAACAAACAATATTATACTTATATTTTAGTATATTATTATAAGTTATGTTATATTTTACACCGGTCCAACTTAGGATCGGAGAAATTTATTATATTATCAAATTTATTAGTTTATCGAGTATTAATTTATAGAGTTTTTACTGTATATTTACCTAACTCACCTTAGTCATTATTTAATTGCTTGTAAGTTTTTTCTTCTACCTTCATGCAAAACTTTATTAAAATAATTTGGTAATAGTCATTCTGATTCATAATCATATATAAGAATAGTTTTTTCACAAGATAATGTTATAATATTTCATTTTAACAGAAATATTTTTCTTTATTTGTGTGAAAAATGTTAAAACAGTATAATTACTGAAATTAATAGGATTAAAAATAAATTAAAAACATTGTTGGGATATTAAGTGATAGGGAGAAAATAAAAGAGTAGATATATTATGGTTCTACTTTTCGATGATCTTAACCTATTGACCTGTAGTCTGTCAATATGAATCTTAAATAGAAACAAAAATTAATTACTGCTCCAATTTGCCAACCCAATCCAGTTCTCTATCTAAACTCTCCACCTGTCTGATTTAATATTTTTTAATTGTTTTTGAGATTTGTGTTTTTTTATTCCTTTTGAGTTAAATTCTCGATTATATAAATTTGGACTTGCCATATTCTATAACAACCATCAAATCTAAAGAAACCACAACAGAACAGAAATGGCAAGCTCTGAATCTCTCTTGCCGGTCACTTCCCAACAAGATCCATTATCCGATTCAAGATCCGACTCGATCCCGGAGACCCGACGGAGAAGACCCATCAAAGTCCATCTCGCTGTCTTTTCCGGTTTTCTGTTGATCTCTTTGTACGTCACTCTCATCGTCACACACAACGGATCCGCACGCAATAGTGACGCCAATGATGAAACAGCGGCGGTGTCACGTGCTCGTTTGGCCGGCGTGTCGGAGAAGAACAACGAACGGAGTTGGGGAATTTCCGATGATCGGAAAACAGAAGCGTTTGCGTGGAACAATACTATGCTGTCGTGGCAACGAACGGCGTTTCATTTCCAGCCTGAGAAAAACTGGATGAACGGTATGATTAAAGAAAAGACTATTTTGTCAGTTTTATTAATAATTAATAATTAGTTAACCATTATTGATTTTCTTATATATATTTTTTCGGCTATTGAATTTCTTATTTATATAGGTAAAACAGTTTAAAAAGTGTTTCCCCTTTTTTTCCAAACAACATCATAGGATTTCCCTTTATTTGCTAAAGGTTTTTTTGAATCTCATAACGATTTATATAATTAGACCATAAATTAAGGTCAAGATTAAAGTAACTAAGCAAGAGTGATATCAAAATTTTGTAGTTTGAGATCCTGAGAATTTTCAATAGGGATCATACATTTTCATTGTAGCTTCTTTATATTTCATGGAAGGTTTGTTATTTTCATTTCGTATTTAACTTCTTTTTTTTTTTGCTCGTTTTTTTTTTGTATCTGATGGCGTCTGAATGGTAAAATTCTGGCTTCTCCCTCTGCAGATCCTAATGGTAAGCTCTAGATCCTACATTGAAGTCTTCTACTTACATTTTTGTGCTTTTATAAAGTATGTATATTTTCCTTTGACCTTATTTTATTTTTTGATAAAATATGGAGGACATAATACTCTATAAGAAATTGTAAATCACAATTGGTAGATATATCTAAAACCCAAAAAACGAATGGTAGATATGTGACGACACGGCACGTTTGGTGGACCACAATTAATGCCAGTGAAAAAAAAAAACGAAAAAATAATTGTGAGACAATTATTAATTTACAACCTAAAAATGAAAAGTAGAAGTACATAGACAAAATCTGAACAGAAAGTCATGAAAGCCAATTATGTATGTCCCTTTTCTTGTTTTGTTTATTCTGTTGTGTTTGTTATGTAAAACACCACGTGAGTCATGTGCAAATGGTACAAATCATTGCTTGCCCATTACTGGCCATTAGTGTGTTTGAGAGTCTATTTTGTGATATGATCTAACTCGTTCTACCAACCCAATCGCATTTTGAAACGTCGTACTTTATAGTGAGAATTTATTTAGTAAAAGCTTGCTTTTTACTATTGATTTATGCCAATGTTAATCCCTCCACATATAGATGGTGTTTTTACCATCTCAGAATGAACTGGTTTCTAATAATTTAATAGATTTTGCCAAAGTTTTAAACCACTCTAAACAACTAGCCCAGCAAAAAGGAAAAAGAAAACAACTTAGGGGGGCTTATTGTATCAATGATTTGGAGTTATTTGGATAAATCCAAATCTATGAAGTTTTAAGAGGATTTGGAAAATCTCACCTCATAAGGTGGTATTTGGATTCTTTTGTTTTTAACTAGAAAATCTCTCACAAATCCCTCAAAACAGTTTTTATTAGTGAAATCCTAATTTTCCAATAAGAGGAGATTTTAAGGAATTTGTACAAATGATTAGTTCAATAACCTTGGATTGTTAGTGATTTTTTATAAATACTAGATCCAATAAGAGGTAATTTGGAAAAAAAACAAATCCTCTTAAATCATCAATCCAATAACCCCCCATTAGATTATATCTAGTAATTTAAGCCAGAATAATACTTTCTAGACTTACATATCTGTATCATTATGCTAGGCCATACATTATGGGGTATATTGAAAGTGGGATTTGAAGTGATTTAAGGTGATTTGTATTAAAAGGACAAATACAATGTTATTCAAACTTGAATTCTAAAAACCCTTTTAAAATCCAGTGTTATTGAAGTTGTGATTTTAAAATCCACTTTCAAATCCACTGTTATTGGAAATATTTTTAAAAGTGGATTTTAAAAGAAAGATTTGATTCTAGAGTGATTTGGGGAGATTTCCTTGTTAAAAATAAGAGATTTCAAATCACATGGTTTTAGGTGGGATTTTAGAATATTTTAACTAAAATCACTTGAACTTCTATGATTCACACCAAATCATCTAAAAACTCACTAAAAATCAAATCACTCTAAATCACTCCAAATCCCACTTTCAATACACCCTCCTATGATACATTTTGACCTGGTCTGGTCTCTATGATTTCATTATCAACTAAAATATCACTACGTTTGCATAACGTTAATTTTGATCCTAACAAATAAACTGTTAAAAATTTGTCCAGGTCCATTGTACTATAAGGGATGGTACCATTTCTTCTATCAATACAACCCAAATGCAGCCGTGTGGGGTGACATTGTTTGGGGTCACGCCGTGTCAAAGGACCTCATTCATTGGCTTTACCTCCCGTTGGCCATGGTTCCTGACCAATGGTACGACGCTAACGGCGTTTGGACCGGTTCGGCCACTTTCCTCGATGATGGTTCTATTGTCATGCTCTACACCGGTTCTACCGATAAATTCGTACAGGTAATGAATTTTAAAATAAACTTGTTTTAAATAGATCTTTTATTTTGGTTTTAATGTTTAAAAAAGATCTTTAACTCGTATATGTAACTTTTTAATATAAATTTGGTTGGACCACCAATATTAATAACTATTATATTTTTAGGTTCAAAATCTTGCCTATCCTGAGGATCCTAGCGATCCACTTTTGTTGAAATGGGCCAAGTACTCCGGCAATCCTGTTCTCGTACCACCTCCAGGAATCGGCGCAAAGGACTTCCGTGATCCAACGACGGCATGGAAGACATCGGCCGGTAAATGGCGGATCACGATTGGCTCCAAAATCAATAGAACTGGAATATCACTCGTTTACGACACTACCGATTTCAAGACCTACGAGCAACTCGATACCTTGTTGCACCAAGTCCCAAACACCGGAATGTGGGAGTGCATTGACTTTTACCCGGTGTCCAAGACTAAAGCTAATGGTCTTGACACTTCGGTCAATGGAGCGGATGTGAAGCATGTCATCAAGGCTAGCATGGACGATACTAGAATCGATCATTACGCCATTGGGACGTACTATGATTCTAATGCAACATGGGTCCCAGATAATCCTGAAATCGATGTTGGGATTAGTACCGGTTTAAGGTACGATTATGGTAAATTTTATGCATCGAAGACGTTTTATGATCAACATAAGAGACGAAGAATCTTATGGGGTTGGATCGGCGAATCTGACAGCGAATCATCTGACGTACAAAAGGGTTGGTCTTCTGTTCAGGTATTGTTTCTTTAACTAACGTGCTACGGAAGTTAGGGTTTTGAGGTAACTAGTAACTTGTGATCTAAGTTAGGGCTTTAATTTGCTTTAATCATGATCAGGGAATCCCAAGAACTGTTGTCTTGGATACGAAGACGGGGAAGAACTTAGTTCAATGGCCAGTTAAGGAAATCGAATCTCTAAGATTAACCAGCAAGAAGTTCCACATGACGGTTGGACCAGGGACGGTGGTTCCGGTTGAGGTGGGTCCCGCCGCTCAGCTAGACATAGAGGCTGAGTTCAAGATCAAGAAGGACGATCTCGAAGTAATCTTTGGAGAGGACTCCGTGGAGGCCGACGAAGAATTCAGCTGCGAATCAAGCGGAGGCTCCACCGTGCGTGGGGCTTTAGGGCCGTTCGGATTCTCAGTTCTTGCTGACCAAAGCTTGTCGGAACAAACTCCGGTTTACTTCTATGTGACGAAGGGAAAAGATTCAAAACTCAAAACTTTCTTTTGCACTGACACCTCAAGGTAAGGACCTCTTCAACAAATTAATCCATCCATCAATTGCATTTTATGCTATATATTAGTTATTGAATTAAAAAATTTAAAATAGCAAATGCATATTTCGTAACATAAAACATTAGCTGTTGGATTTTAACAAAATATTGATTTATGGGTTAATAAAAAAAACTCTTTTGTTAGGTCGACCAAAGCAAACGATGTGGTGAAACCGGTATACGGAAGCTTCGTACCAGTCCTGAAAGGAGAAAAATTGACCATGAGAATCTTGGTAAGTTATTAGCTTTAAACGATAATTTCATTTCAAATAACAAGAAACAAAATTTTTATTTAATTGCGTTGTGATTAATTTCAACTTTGTAATGTATATAGGTGGATCATTCGATAGTAGAAGGATTTGGACAAGGTGGAAGAACATGTATTACCTCAAGAGTATATCCGACAAAAGCCATCTATGGAGCTACAAAGCTTTTCCTGTTTAATAACGCCATTGATGCGACCGTTACAGCGTCGTTTAAGGTGTGGCAAATGAACAATGCTTTTATTCGTCCTTACTCTGCAGACGACCGCACCTGATTATGTTACAAATGATTGTTTTTCTCTTTCATTTATATTTGTTTAGTCTTTTGATTGTTGTCATGTAATGGGTCTGATTTGATCTGTGTGATTAATTCATCGTATTCATGTGAGTGAGCCTTTCTTTTTTTTTGGGGCAACAAGAAAAATGAAAATTTCATTCTTCTCTTTTTTGAAAAAGATTCGGATTCGTTCATTGATCATTGCTCCAGTTCCGGAAGAGATATGTTGTGCGATCCGACGTGATTCTCATTATATTATGTATTAAACTATTAATATTGCTCCTCCTCGCACCTGGTTGTTTACACATTTTTTTAGGCATTTCTTGGGAGTTTAATCAATGTTTTCATTAGAAGAAGCTATGAACATAGTACTTGTAGCTTTATAGAAGAACACAATCCAATCAACGCTAAACCATTTCAAGAACAACATCATGCATGTACACTTAATAGGTTTTCTCGTAAGACAAGGAAACGGTAGAGGACTCCAATAGATGCTCTTCAGCTCTAGTAGATTAACCAGCTTAGTTTCTGGAAAAGAACAACCTCTGCTGCTTCTTCTTCACCAACATCATTAGCTTTCTCTTTGCTTATTATCTCTTCAAGCTCATATATATGCACCGTCGACAGAAATCATTGTAAGATTCGGAGCGAACATCAGCCACGTCAAATCTCTTTTCCCTTTGCAAATCATCAGATTAATGTGAGAGAGGCTCAAGAACCAGGCGCTTGATCTGATGATGCTTCTTGTAATATCCATCTTTATCTCAGGAACCGTACATTGAAAGCAAACGAGTTTGCGGAGTTTCTCCATGCCAGCGAAAACCGATACATCTGACGATTCTAACTCGCAGCCCACGGTTACTAGCGCTTGTGTGCAACGCATCAGCTTGTGAGAGCTTAGGAAACGATCTAAATCCGAATCAGAATTGACTCCTATGGTTAAGATTTCTAGATGTTCCAAGACTTGTAACTCCTCCATTGTGTCGACACCGTATGATACGCTAGAACGTTGCAGTTTCAATACTTTCAACTTCAGTAGTGCAGATATCCCAACAATACTCGAGAGTCTATATATATACCTTCCAAATCCAAGTGAATTAGATTCTTCAACTCTAATATCCTGCTCACTCTTCAGACTATCATAACTATATTTCAGAATGGGAAGAATCTCATCCTCCATGCCGGAAAACTCAGCAGCATACCAAGTCAGAACATCGATCGCGTGATGCCATTCTTGAACCGTCCGTTTGCATGACATTGCTTCGCCAATGACGTTAAGTGCTAACGGTAGACCATGACACTTTTTAGCAACCACATTTGCAAGCTCTGGTATGTTTGGATGGCTTCGTAACGTGATCTCTCCGACTTTCTTCTTGAACAGATCCAATGCATCTTGAGGTGGCAAGCACTGGACTTCCATCTCAACATCAACACCCATGCGCCCGCACACTTCTTGAGAACGAGTGGTGAAAACAACTTTACATCCGTTTTCTCTATTTGGATAAGGGATTCCGATCCCAGATAGATTAACTTTCGCCCATATGTCATCCAACAGCAACACAAACTTCTTCTTCTTTAAGACATTGTGTATGTCACACGCCTTTTGGTCTTCATCTTTCCGGTTCCAATCCTCGCCAGACGCCAGCTAGGCCTACTTTCTTTGCAACCTCGTCTTGAATCTTCTGGATCTGTAAATCTTTAGAAACCACAGCCCAAATCACAATATCAAAAGCATTCCCTTTCTTGAGAAATTTGTTGTTGATCTGCGTGAGAAGTGTTGTTTTGCCAACTCCCCCCCATACCGTACAGACCCATAATACAAACTCCATTTTCCATGAGTCGGTTCCATGCAGAATTGTTTCCCGACCGATGATTATAGGTTGGATAGGCCTCTCTACCACCTCTGATGCTTGAATTTTCTCAGCAACCACTTCGAACTCTCCATTAGATTTGAGATTCTCAACCTCTTTCAACATCATGAAAACCCGTTTCCCATAACGATAACTCAGCTTCAGACTTTTAGAACAAACCCACAAAGACACAACCTTTCAAGCTCAGTTGTTTTGATACTAAACAAATCATCGACTTGGCTTTCAATGGTCTCAACTCTAGTAAGCCGTACCTGGATTTGAGCAACCCTTCTTAGACCTTTATTCTCCTCTCTCTCAACCCTTCTTGACAAATCATCTCGTTTTGCCTTCAACTCTTCCATTGTTGTCTCCAAAGCTGCAAGATTCTCCTCGAGGTTGTGAATATAACTCTCTTTGACGCATAACCATTGAGAGACTTGATTCACAACTTGATCACATGACAATGATACAGAGAAGCAACCACCCATCACTGCAGAGATACAGAAACAGAGATTCCACAAAGGAAAACAAAAAAACACAAACTATGAAGCTGAAGCTGTTAGCAAATGAGTAAGGAGAGAATAGAAAATAAGGAAGAATCTTTTGCTTTATGGATGGGGCCATCATCCAAAGATGTATAATTGCTTCATTGCCACAACTATAATATTCTTTTTAATTAAAACTCACACAAGAACTTTTGCTACTTTATGACAATAATTGAGGTCCGGAAGGTTTTTTCCTTAGAAAATTTTTCAATTCCATTGCTTACAAGTTACAAGTGAGTGTCAATTGTTAATGAGAGAACAAAGGATAAGATGGAAAAGGGAAATAGATTTCTCTTACAAGTGAGAACTGAGAAGCTTATCTTTTTTCCCATCTTTGAGCTATTGCAAGGGAAATACATCCAAAGATGTCACTATATGCCTTTTTCTTTAATTGTTTTACACACAGAGAGAGAAATATTGATAAGCTTGGGAGAAACCAAGTGATGATGTTCACTCTTCTTCTTCACGCCGGTAGCCAAATACATCTTTTTTCCCCTACAATCCTCTGTTCGGTGTTCCTTAGCACCTGCATTGCATAGCCAATCAGATTTTATACTAAAAAATATTGAAACAACAAAGATTTTTCATGTGTTTTTGTTCATCCTACAGTAACACTTCCGTTAGTCTTGAGAAACAGCAAGTGATACTTATTTCTTCGAAACTGGAAAGATCTTTGTAGTTGCCATTAGACAACGGATAAATAAGCTACATGAGTCAAATTAAGCATGGATCAAAGATAATTTGCATGGACAAAAGCCTAATAATAAGAACTGCGATGCAAAAATGTATTGGAGAGTCTACTTTGGGAGACTAAAGATCTTTCTAAAGCCAAACAAGACTTTCTTCTAGCTTTGCATACCAGTTTCAGACATAACAAAACAGCCAGAACAACTTCAGTCCAGTCATAAAAAACGATCTAAAACCAATGGATTTCGAAAGAAAAACAAAAACCATGAACAATTACTCAAAAACGAGTGAACCAAGATATGCGATTTGATATAATGAAGACAAAAAATTCACCTTAATCGTCTGAAGGAGATGAAGAAGCAATGCTTATCAGCACTGTCGATAGAGCTGCTGCTGCTGATGAATACGAAGCACAAAACCCTCCCAGAGAACCCTCTTTGAAATGCAAAACCGATATACAGAATCTCCAATTGGGAGTGAGGGATGCATGAAGAACCCATATGCATTCGCCATTCGATAGCACTTGACTGAACAGGTTACTCAATGCTTGGATGAAGTAAATGAGGATTTCTCAACTCGAATCAGAGAAAAAGAAAGTGCCGGTGATTCATCTTCATAGTGTAAATGCACAAAGCACAGTAACAATCACAAGAAAGAGAGACCTTTTTTGCTTTCCCTAGATACTCTGTCTCCGAGTAAAGACGATGCATAGCCACTGCTCAACATTTCTTTGATAAGTTCAGCTGATGCGGTTATGTCACCATCTCTAAGACATAGCGTGCCGTCATTCAGCATAAGCCCGTCCCTTTTCATTTGTGTATACAATGAATCTATTTCATGATGAAAGCCTTTCCTAAACAAGCCTAACATCATTGTAGTGTATGTTACAACGTCAGGCTTCACTCCTTTGAGGCTGAGGCTACGAAATAAACCCCAAGCTTCTTCAACCTTGCCAGCCTTGCACATCCCTTGGATGATGGTAGTATATGTGACAATATCAAGACCCATTTCACTCTTTTGCATATCTTCAAATATCACCAGTGCTTTCTCTAGCTCCCCGTTGTCACAAAGACCACCTAACAAAATGTTATAGGTCCAAATATCAGGACAGACACCAGAAGAATCCATCTGACTAAAAAACTCTTGAGCCCTATCAACATCGCCTGCTTGAAAAAACCCTTGGATAAGAGTGTTGTAAGTGACTGTACTGCTAACTAATCCTCTTTGAGACATCTCGCGGAACAGTTTCACCCCATCCTCTACTCTCTGCGACTTACAAAATCCGTTTATAAGAGTGTTATAACTCACTACATCTGGGAAATAACCTTTGCTTACCATCAAATCAAACATTTCACTCGCCTCATCTATGCGATCGTGCATACAAAGCCCATTGATCAATGAACTGTAAGTGACAATATCAGGATCGATAGACATTCGAACCATCTCCTCAAACAGCTCTTTCGCCTCTAAAACCTTCCCCTTTTTCACAAACGCATCTACCAACGCGCTGTAAGTAATCACATTAGGACTGATCTTCCTCTTGATCATATCACTCAACATTCTTGCTGCATCGCTCCATCTACCTGAATTACAAAGACCCTTTACGAGAGAAGTGTAGGTAACAACATTCGGTCTAATTCCTTTCCTCTCCATTCGATTGAAAAGACTAAGAGCATCATTCTCTCGTCTTGCTTTGCACAAACTATCAATGATCGTGTTGTAAGCTACAATGTCAGGTTTATATCCTAATTCCACCATTGTATGAACCAAAGACACAGCTTCAGAAACCCTATTCCGGCGACAGAATCCATTTACAAGAGAGCCAAGCGTGACTTTATCCGGCTCGTAACCAAGCTTCAACATTTTGCCGAGAACAGATAAAGCGAGAGAGACTTGAAAGCAGCTACAGAAACAGTTAATCAAAATATTGAACGTGTAGAGATCATTTCGAATTCCCAAAATTTCCATCTTCTTCCCCAGCGATATCACAACATCGTACTTCCTCAATTTGACAATGGCGCTTAACAATCTATTGAAATCGACAACGGAAGGGAAAGGACGAGACTTGACCATGTCAGCGAACAAATCGATTGCGTCGTCTAGCTTTATATCACGAAGCCGATTTCTGCTCAGTCTCTCTCGGAAGTCAATCACGCTAGAGAAAGCTCGTTCCCAGTAACAACAAAAACCGCAATGGCTAAACGAAGAAGAAGCAGAGGCAGTTCCAGGTTTACCTTTGTGTAGAAGATTCCGGTGAAGAGATCTCTTCGCCGTCGATGCAATCGCAATCGCAATCGATTTCTGCATCGTTTTCGGCTTTTCGCTTTGTCTATTTGGAGAATGTTACAACGAAATGTTTTATTGAGAGAGACACGACCAAAACCGATTATTTCCGGTTTAATATTATAATTCATATTTTTTAACCGTAAACCAAATATAATCGAATCCAATCCAACAAACCCTAGTGATTGTATCACACTTGAACACAAAATCAAGTGATTAATAAATCGGTTTTGCTTGGAAATTTCAGTTACATTTCCCAATTTGAAAGAGATTTAAGTATTATATTTTCGATTTTTTGTTGAACGGCTTTGGTTCATAATTTTTAATTTCGGTTCGGTTCAGTTTCTGGTTTAGTATTAATCTCGTTCTAATGTCGAAATGTGTCTACAGTCCCAGCTTCTTTGCCCAATTTGATGAAGGATGATCAAAGACAGTAACTTTCAATTCTTGTTGAACGAATTTGGTTTGTGTGTTTTTATCTCGGATCGGTTCGGTTCAAGACTCGGTTCAGTTTCTGGTTAAGTATTGTCAACATAATCAAGATGAGAAAGTAGCGAAGTTCTGATCTTTAGGGAACAAAAGTTAAATCAATCAAGATTTTCTTGAAACCAAAGAACATAAAACCCAAGACTCATCTCATATCATTCACCTTTCTCGAACCTCGCTTCTTCGGTTGCCTCCAAGGACAATTCGACGTAGCTGCGAGTCCACAAACAATAACCATCTTCGAGGTGTTCACAACATCAGTCTCAGCTTCCATGGTTGAGTTAACCGAGCTCGTCTTCCTCGCTTTTCTTGAACATTCAAGAACCCGGTTTCGCTTATCTTCGCTATCTCCTACAACTTCTTCCTCCTCTTGATGATCTTTAATACCTCCATCAGATTCAAGAATCTGGTTTGGTTTGTCCTCGCGTTCTCCTACAACTTCTTCCATCTCTTGATGATCTTTAACACCTCCATCAGATTCAAGAACCGGTTCCGATTCTTCGATTCCGGAAGTTCCGGTTTCCGAATGATTTGATGATTCGTCTTTGAACTTGAAGAAGTCTGGGAAGTCTCTATGAGCTCCTACACTTCTCCTCTTTAACAACAATTACAAAAACCAATATAAGCTCTTAAGCATTTTCAAAAATGTTATAAAGATCGGTCCTTAATTAGAATCAAGACTCGTTTTTAATTACCTTAAACTTAGATTGCTTCCAGATATCGCCGGAATCTGAGAAGACACCACAAGCTTCTGGAAAATCCATGACTTCAGGCTCAAATCTTCTCTTATTCATCATCTGTCCGAAATTAAAACGTTAAAACACCATCAAAATTTCACAGAGTTATAACAGTTTCATGAAAATCCCTAAGGAAATTGCATTCACGATGCTTTAGTTTAATTCAGTGAGAGATTTCGAGGTGGGGTCGCGATCAGATGATACGCAGAAACACTGCGAAATCGAAGCAGTGGTTTAACAAAATCTTACGAACCCTAAAAGAATCAACGAGATTAACTAGTCAGATCATAGGTCGAATTTCTACGCAGAGAATTTTGATTCGAAGAATATAAAAATCATTACCAGTGGAGAAAATTCTGAGAGAGAATGTAAAACAAGCAAGCCAACTAAAAATAGAGTTCTACTTTATACTATGCTTTATAGTTTATATAAGCCCATTTTTATCATATTACCCTAAAATTAAAGCCCACCAAATAATCTATAGTTTAGGGATGATTAATTTTTAATTTTTAGGGAATGAAAATTGATTAAAAACTTATTTTTTACCCATAAGATATACCTTCACTAAAACTATAATCCCAACCAAAATTATTCGAATTTCGTTTAAATTATAAAGAAAACAAAAAATGTGAATCAAAAACAGAATTGGATACTTCTGAATACTGTTACAACTTTTACATTTTTTATTCTTAGCTTAAATGATGACAAAAATAAAACTTAACTTAAATATTTTTTTTGTCAACTAACTTGGAACTAGTTACGCAAATAGATAGATTCCACAATCGCAAAAAAAGATCAATAGCTCAAAATGTATTACTAGTACTTATCAAATGACTGAATGGGTTAGTAAAAGTGGCAAGTGTAAATGTAGGATCACTTTAGTTAGTGACCAATATTTGTGGACTTTAAAGTAAGTCACTCATTTGTAAGTATGATCACTTAATTACGTAAGATACAATTAAAGTTAAAAAGACTGTAAACCTTTTTGGCCAACAAAAAGCTCTTGAGATCTTGAGTTTTGTCGTCTGTGGCGCAAAATGCCCTAAATTAGAAAAACATTAACCATGAGTGATAGTACTCTCCTAGATCTGAAAATGCTATTTGATCAAAGTCTAATAATTGTCAATTTCTATTTTAATTTCTTTCATAAGATAAAAAATTCAATGTTATCCGACGCTTTCGCTTGGTCAGGGACGTGTCGTGTGCTAATCCCAAATAGCATGCCCAAATCATGATGTTCCTTCACAAAATTAAAATGAAATGAAGTTGTTAATTTCTGATGTTCTTTTAACATAACAAGAACTCCAAGTCAAAAATAACGTTTACTTCCCAAAGGAGATGAACTTAAATTATTCATGACATATAAGACAACTTGTATCAAATACATGTGAGAATTGCAAAATTAAAACTCGAGGTAGAAAAGTTTACAATTATAGTTCGAGGTTTGATAACATGTCAAATTTCATAGAGTTCTAATTTAAAACGAATTGACAATAAGTTAATAGATTTATATCTTTATATATATATATCGATCGTTCAAGCCCCATCATACTTTCGATGTAGAATATTTGTCACACGTATTGTCTCGAGGAGTTAATGACTTGGAGGAAAAACAATTTTACCTTTAACATATTGTCTTTTCTGCCTCCCTTGAATCAGACATATAATTATAAAATACCTAATGACAAAGCATGCGTTGTTATCTTCCTTTTTTTCCACGGCTTGTCTCTCTATATATGCATATATTCTCGAACTAACATGCCATAACAATTTTATTTCCAACAACATTGATCTTCTTTAAGCCATCTTTACTTCTCATTCACATTCCCTTATAAACATACATAATCTTCCTGGGTTCCACATACTAACTCTTCAAGCTAGCTTCTTGTAAATTGCTCTCATCAACACAACTCAAATGTATAAGTCAATCCATATTAAACTCAGCAGGTAATTTATCTATGACTACTTTTGGTATATATTATACATGAATTAATGGATTTTTCTATTTGCCTATGTCAGTATGTATAATTAATAAACATATGTTATTTCATTACTATTTTTTTTTTTGTTAAAGCTCTTATTTCATTACGTTCTTATGTTTTTTTTTATACGTTTGGTATATGGAAGAAAGTGTGATGGTAAGGTCAAGTAAATCAAAAGATTTTACTCTCTTTAATTTGATTTTTGTAATGTAATGCACATGTAACGAGTAAGCGGATTGTGAAAATATAAGGGTGTCATAAGTTCATAACTCTTCAAATGTTATTTTGTCGAATCACATCTTATTTTTTAAGAAAATTTAAAGGAAACAAAAATTGTGAGGTTAAAGCCAAAAAAAACAAAAAATATGAGAGAAATGAATTAATTGAGTATACATCAATATATCAAAAACAAGAAGAAGAAGAAATTAAAAGGTTCTTGCTAAAAAATATATAGTTGTTCTTTCCTATAAGAATTGGTCTCACATTTAAATCATAACTCATATATATGTTTATATACATATATAGGGATGCATATACATTCATACATACATGATACATGTATGCATATAGCATATATATAATTCAATAATATAACAAGAATCGTCGAGACCAAATACCATGTTTTTCCCCTTCCATCTTAATTATTGATCTGTTTCCACCATCACCAGCACTATTGTGCATGTATACTTCATATATACTCATGTTGCATCTTCTTCACTTTGATCACTATTTCCAGAGATCAATCTGACAACTCGAAGAAGTAGAAGCAGCATGAGCATTTGCATACTCTTCTCTCATTTCAACAGCTCTTTCCGAATCATTCTCCAGCAAATTCATTCCCTCATCTTCCACTTGATAAGCAGTGTTTCTCGCGTTGATATTGGTGTTGTTTTGATGAGTAGAAGCAGAAGCCGCGGCTGCAACCTCCTCGTTGCTTAGCTGTGAAGCAACGAACTTATCAAGAACTCTCCAATCCGTAGTCACTTGGTCCACTCCCTGATCGTAATAAAGAGAGCTAAAACTTTGATTCCCTTGTTGCAATTGTTCTTCATGGGTTGATGATTGCTGCACGTTACCAATATATCTTGTGTTATTATTGTTGTTGCTTGATCCATAAGGCAGAGAGGTGCAATTACTGTTAGGGCTTTCTAGCTGAGGAAGCTGAAGGAATATAGATTCATGAAGGTGATGGTTTTGTTGTTGATGTTGTACCATATGTTTGTAATGTAGGTCAAGCTCTTGCTTGCATTGCAAGTTAGGGTTGTTGTTGATTGCATAAGTTGAAGATGAACTGAGGCCATAAGGCAATGGCTGCTGGTGATGGTGTCGGTTATATTGATGCTGATGATTGGGAAGAATCCTCCGTGGAGAGTTGGAATCGAGCTCGGAGGCCATGTAAGAGAGCTGATCATCGTACCAATGCGATGACGAAGAATCGTAATCTCCCATTCTCCTCACTGTCGCAGCCAATCTCTTCTTGAAAACCCTACATACGCCCCATCCTTCTTCCTATACACATATATCGATTAAATAAGATACAATATCAATGGCACACACTTTTCCATCACTTATGAGTGTGGATATTAATTTATTTTTTCATATATATATAACTAAGTATTAAGTTGGATATACCATGCTTATGTGACAGTGAGACCAATGAATTTCGAATTCGGATATGGTGAAAATTTAGCAAACTTGTAAACATGTAAGCTATGTGTGATTGACTGATTGTAATAAACTTTAGTAAACATTTATGGACCCAAACGGAACAATGGTTCTCGTTTGTTTGATATGTATTGAGTTTGAGTCACATTTTTGTATCATGTAAACTATATGTTTATGAAAGTTGAACATGTACATTTGATATATTGTTTTGCACCAAAAAAAAAAGAAAAGAATGTAGAGTTAGAAATTAGGTGTCTTTATAATGTGTAATGTGAATTACGCAAACACGGCTGAAGAAAGATACAAAAGAAAACATCAACTTTGTAGGAAATATTCGTAAGTTTTCTTACACAAGTAGACTATATATATATTTGTGTGTCAAAGATGTGTTAGGATCAATATATATACCTGAGAGGTTCCATTTTCATTTGTTTCTAAGCGATATTCGTGCATGATCCAATCCGATTTCTGTCCATTTGGGGCTCTTCCTTTGTAAAACACAAGTGTCTTCCTCATACCGATAAGACTATGTCTTAAATATATAGCCTTGTCTCTTCCGGTGGCTTTCCAGAATCCTGCTTTCGTCGCTCTATTAGTTCGAGTTCCCGTGGGATACTTCTTGTCTTTATGGCTAAAGAAGTACCATTCACTCTGCTCTTCGTTTCCTATTTTGCATAACTCTAAATTATCACAAAGAAGAAACAACATTCGTAAGCCTTACTCTTATAACAAGGATTATTAAAGAAAGATGATAGGATTTTCCGGACAAACCTTGAAGGTCCCATGGCTCAATCTTGTAAAGATCAACGTCCTTGATGAAGTCGATTTCTATTCTCTTTGATGCAACTTTTTTCCTTAGGTAATAGTCTACAAGTTCTTCATCAGTTGGATGAAATCTGAAGCCTGGAGGTACATGTGAAAAAGAATTCATCCGTACGTATTGAGATTAGCCTGCTTATGAGATGAAACGACGACTGTTAAAAAAAAAAAGAATGAAATTAGGATCATGAAAATACAATTTGAGAATTTTTGTAAATGCATTTTAATACAAGATCACTGATTAATCGTTTCATTTATCTTTTGCCAGAAATTGAATAGGGCTAACTACACACACACAGATATATATATATATATATATATCATATATCTCTTATACATTCATGTGACTAAGTCGTGATTAGAAGCTTGTGCCTTGAGATTTTGTTTGATGCAACAAGAAACATCTATGCATCTTAAGAAAAGAAATTATGAAATAAAAACAGCCGATTATAATCCCAATAAATGGGTTTAGATACCCTTGAAGATGTCAAAGATATAAAAAGAAAATAATCAATTTTATTTTTTGGGTAAAGGAAATAATCAATATAGTTTCTTATGAACATATGATAATAAGGTGAAATAAACTCTTCCATATTGTCAGTATATTGTAAATGTTTGTTTCTTGCAAATATAGACCATATATATGCTAGGTGAATGAAAAATAAAAAACAACTTAGAGAAATATCTCTAAGTTGATCAATAAATAAGGTCAAAGTAAGAAGAATATAAATAGAAGAAATATCTCTAGGTTGGTCATTCTATAAGAGAATGATTCTCTAAATTATCATTCAAAACAAATCTTAAAGAAAAATCATTTGTTTTCATGTATTTATGATTTTGGGTACTCTGAAACATAGCCCAGTAGTCTCTTAAGGATTATATTTTGCTTAGCTTGTAGCATCAGCAACATTGAGTAGGATGAGAGGACGATGATGATCATCATTATATTGATGATAATGATTAAAAATCCAACAATATTCAAAAACAATAAAATTGTAAACATCTGTAGAAATATCTAAATAGAAAAAAACTCAAAAAATAGAGATAACGAGAGGATCAAAGATGTAGTAGAGATTTCAAAGGAAGTTAGGGTCTATACCTCAACAAGCTCAAAAACAGGCAGATTCAACTCAAACCCTTCAAAAAGCTCAACCTTTTGAACTATTATATGTGACTAGATTCCATTAAGTTTTCCTCTTGTACTTGAAAAGGTCGAACACTTCATGAAATATACTATAGACTTAGAGCTAGAAAGAGCTAGCTAAAGAGAGCTAGAGAGGGAGGGAGAGAGAGAGAGATAACCCTAAAGAAAATGTTATGCAAATGGAAAAGATTTGACAGTTATCATCGGTAAAGCCACCGGAAAGATATCGGATCCCAAGAGATATTAAGAGAGAGAGACAGAGGATGGGAAAAGAGAAAGAGAGTTGGGTTATATAAAGAAAATCAGATGATGATGAAGAAGGAGGATGAAAAGAGAGAGAAGACGCAAGCAAAAGTAGACAACCGTGTCCTAATAATCTAAACTAATTTGTCTCTCTCTATCTGTCCTTCTCAGTCATAGTCTCTCTATGTCCTTTAACCCCGAGTGGGAAACTTTATTTGTTGCAAAAGCTTCGAAAAAACAGAGGCGGATATGTGGGTCAAGCAAGATTTAGAGAGAGAGAGAGAGAGAGAGAGAGAGAGAGAGAGAGAGAGAGAGAGAGAGAGAGAGAGAGAGAGAGAGAGAGAGAGAGAGATGGCTACCTCTATTACCACCCACCAGCTCTTGATGGAGACTGTCTAAAACTTTAAACAAAAATCTCTTGACAAGCATTAAATTTTAACAAACACAACACATTTGGTGTTCCAGCTAGTCTAGAGTTATATCATCTTGACCGAGAGTTAATGTAATATATATTGGTCCAGTAAAAAAAACAGAACTTGTAAGTTGTAACTTATGGTTTAATTTCTACGATATATTATATTCAATTTATATGTAATGTTTGAGTTAGCAATGGGATATTGTATTTTCGAATATGAATATCATTGACTATATGTTTATAACTGTGTTAATAGTGAAATAGCCATTAGGTATAGAAAAGCTCAGGAGTAAATAAATGGGGTTTGAATGGTAACACTATATATAGTTTTTTTTAATACTCGTGATTATAGTATAATGGCGGTAACGAACTTTTCTAGCGATAAAAGAGTCAATTCATCCGGAAATGATAGTAAATCATTGTACGAAGATATGATTGTAAACAGTTTAAGATTACAGTTGATGCTATTTCATAACATTCATGTAATAAAAAGAAGTTATATAAATCTACTTTTTAATATAACTTATTTTCATAAACCCTTACAAATTAATTTTTAAACTACAAAAATTAGTTTATAGTCGAAGGGCTTCATGTTAATTTTCGAGCAAACTTATCTCTACTGACTACTAGTACATGTTTTCGGTTTTTCTACCGCATGTTTGATTTAGTAAGTTTCTCGACACCATAAATGTTTTCTTGTGGTACTCAGTTACTTGCTAATAAATGTATATCAGAGTCATATTTACAATAAGATGTTTTACTATCAGCATTGCATAGACATCTAAGTCGTCTTTGGTATTTGTGAAATTCAAACAAAAGGTTCGGAAGACCTCGAAGTCTTCTTTACTTTTTGGTTATAAATTAACTCACTTTAGAAATATTTGTATTACATATCAACATATGATATGTATGCATTTGTATTCATATTATCATTTCCAAAGAAAGTAAATTTAGAGACACCCTAATTTCTTGTCAAAGTGTGTGTATCTCCTTGAAGACTAGCCCGTTAAATATAGTACTATATATCCAATGAAATAATTATATATGATATTTTTTTGTTCACTTAATTTATTATACTATCACAAATTATTAGAATTGTTACAATATTCTCTGTGATTCGAACCACAAATCTCTTGGTGTAAAAGCATTAATGAACATTTAACCAAACTATTGGACCACTTATACATATATGATACTTAGAAAAGGTAATTACTGCATTCTATAAAAGAATAAAAAATATATGCAGACATTCTCTTTGAACATTTTCATCCTTACGCATTCAAAAGTAATCGTATAGACACAAAGCTTAATTTCGTTTTTTCTTAAAAAAAAAAAAAAAAAAAGCGCTTAATTTCGTTTTGGCTTGGTGGCGGTACAAGAAAATGAAAAAAAAAAAAAAAAAACATTTTTGATTTAAACCAGAAATAGTGTAATCTGGGGCCCACATAAGAACGAGCTGACGTGGCAGCTGCTGGTCCGGCGTGAGATAGGCTTCGATCATTGATCTCACAATTTGCTGTTGCAGGCCGGTTGGGTTTTATGGGTCCCATCCCGTTTTCCGAAACCCGTTCTTCTTCTTTCTTCTATTTTTGAAGTATTTGGGTCTCAAATCTCTAATACGCTTTGTCTCCATAATCTCCACAAAAAAATAACCCTATGGATATCTTATCCCTGACCACTATATCAAAGGACTACTGCTTTAGATATTTTAAAGTTCAATCCATTAGACTGACTAGAAGGATTTCGTGAGGAGAACAAAAAAAAAAAAAGGGAAACATCAAAATCCTAAATAGTTTTTTTTTTGGGTGAATTTATTGAATATACTTGACCAAAAATTTAAGTATATAACACTGATAATTTGAAAATTAAAAACTAACAGAGATGATTACAATAACAGGCAATCCCTTCATATTATTATCCTTTTCCCGAGAGAGATCTTGTGGAGATATGTAAAAGGTAGGTCAGATTTTGCCTATTCCTAATTTTTATAGTTTAGACTATTACAAAAATGCCATTAATCAGAAAAAAAAAAGATATTTCTAACATTAATTTAAGTGTTAAAGTGTTAATTTTCAAGAAAGAAAACTAATTTTCAAATTATTGGATACCCTGCATTACAATTACTTTTTTTGTTGTCAAAAAAAAAAAAGATAGTTTAGCACTGAAATGGTAGTTTTACCCATATGACATTATATAAGCAAACTTTGTACTAGACCGATAAATATATATACATACTCCATTAATTTACAGTTCTTTGACAAGAAAACAAAGTGATATAACAAATATATTTTTTGTCTTTTGCTTGCAATTATTCATTATTAATTTCTAGAAGTTTGTATTTCTTATATCATGGTGGATTTTAAATAGTATCTAAATTTTATTAGTGTCTAATATAGATGAAACTGATAGAAGTTTTTTTGTTACTTTTTCCCGAGTATAGGACACAAAGGTAATGATTCTAACTTTCTTCTCACTGGAAAAATGTTTTGGTAACGAATTAACTAACCAACCATACCAAAAGATAATGCTTTTAAATCTAAATTAGGTAAGTTGCATACTTGCATTTAGATTATAGTATAGCTTTAGGTAAGTTCATCAATATTCGGATGGTTCTGCGGCTGAGGTTAGGGACTTCAGGGCAAAGGTTTGTTTTCTGCTAAATTTATATCAACAATACAGCGAAACTTTATCAATACAATTTGGAAAATAGGCTTTGAGATTTTTTCTTATTTAATTTGTGTGTTGCTGAAACGAAGTATAGAAGTGAAGCAAAAGTAAAGTCCGTGATCCTAAAAAGTGTCATTTTTTTTGTCCCACCTTGTCTCTTGTCGATTACCTATTTGACGATGCGATTAAAATATTGTTATTAGTTCCACACTTATGCTATTATATAATGTACGTGTCTCTGTGTGTGTGTAATACATGAAACTAAGCTTAAATTCTGATCCGTATATGTTTGAAACTTTGAATTGTATAATAGTTTGATATATTTTTCCATGTAAACAAAAATCGAAATATTTTTCTCTGGCCAGATATATCCATTTTTCCTCATCGACAGTATATATCTATCTAATATGATATCTATTCTGAAAAAATGTTTGAGCTGTTTATTATTACAAACAAACAAAAAATTATTAGTATAGATTGAAATGAAAATTCTATGTTTTCTTTTGTTAAAAATAAACATATATAAGTTTTGGTGAGTTACTATTGGTCACCAACTAAGTGGAATATAGAATACTATAGAAACATATGGCTTTTTGTGGTCAAATAGAAAAATATGGCCTTACTTTAGTTTATTAAATATTATTTATCAAAAATTATTCTTCACGTAATAATGTAATACATATATTTTAGGATTCATTTAGTTTTTATCAGGATGAAAGACTATATAGTTTCTTTTATTGGTGATAGTTACTGTCATTTCTTGCTATTTTCTCCTTTCCACGAAAATCTAATATAGTTTATGTTTTATGTTACATAAATCTAATATTCTTTAATGTCAACAAATACTTTTCATATAGATCCTGCTGAAATTACACATTACAATTATGAATTAGTATTTTACACCAAAAAAATATTATTAATTAGTATATATACACTGATATATTATTGTTTAATATGCATGTACACTCAATGTTATATTTCAGGGGATATATTGAAACAACCAAACCTTTTTTTATTTATTAAATATTTATCAATGCGGAAGTTATCAGAAAGAAATCAATAATATTAAATCATAAATATCGTTCAACAAATAAACCAATAAAGAATAAGCAACCTAAACACCAGGTTTGCTACATTATTAAAATAAGACTAACACCCTAAAAAGATGAATTCCTGGTCAACCACAACAAAAGAACCAATATCAAATTCCTAATCTCATCATCCTCTTCTCTCGGTCTCTTTCCGCGGAAGAACATTGCTGTTACCTGCATCACATTGGAATAGAGATGCGTAAGTATTATCATAAATACTTAGTGAGTGGATCATCCTGCCTACAGGCCAAGTACGTCAAACACTAGACAATACATCAATAATAATCAACAACAAGAACAATAAACAACAACATCAACAACTCCCTGTCAGGAAACACCCACATTTCCTGACACCCAGGTCGGTGTCGACCGACACCTCTATGGTGTCGATCGACGCCAGTCTCCTGAGTGTCGATCGACGCCAGTCTCCTGAGTGTCGATCGACACTCATCGAGTGTCGGTCGACACCAGCTCGACGCCCAGACACCAGAAGCTACGAAAATCGCAGAAAACAGCAAAAGTTGTGGGATTCAACCCCCACATCGATCAAACAACAAAATAACTCAACCACAACTCAAGAACAACTCGAAAACTCATCAACAAACTCGAAATCAATCAAACTCTAATGATTAACGGACCTACAGTCACGCACTCACCTTGAAACGGATTTAAAGGAAGGAGAAAAGATGAAACAACGAAGAACAGCAACAGATCAAGCCTCCAAACTCCAAAAACTCTCTGGAAATCACCTCATTCTCTCAAAAACACCTCTGCCTCGAAAACTGAGTCTCTCTCGCGGCCACAAGACTTTTAAATCGCGGAATAGGGTTTCCATCGCCTAAACCGGACAAAACCAGCCGACTTGAATCAAACCGGTCGATTTCACAATAACCGGTGTCGATCGACACCCTTCCTTGGTGTCGGTCGACACCCCTCGACCATACCAACTCAAACTACCAATCGAACGCGCAATCGACTTAAACCGGAATTGATTTCTCAAACCGGTGTCGATCGACACACCCCTTGGTGTCGATCGACACTAAGCATTCAGAAGCTTTTTACACATTTTCTTCGAGATAAATGAATCTTAAACCAAATGTACAACAATCAAACAAGAACATGTACAATCAATCCTCAATTCGCACCTCAAAGAGCGTATGTAATCGACTCCCGAATCCCTAATGTCGTCCGATACCACTCTAACACAACTTTCTGATTCGCGGATGTTACATATATTCTCGAAGAAGAGTTTCCAGATACATCTAAAGCAAACTTTTGTACCATGAAGAGGGCCACAATTGTCGAGTCATGCCCTATTACAAATGTTTTTTTTCAAAGCTAAAACATGTAGTGTTAATAATTTTGTAATACAATGTATAAAAATGGACTAGACAGCGAATAATACTATCTTAAATACGTACGCATGGTAAAGAGGGTAGAAGTTCGCTACTTTACTCTTAATATAATTAAATTTTGATAAAATCCAACTAGTATATATGAATATATATATCTACTATCTTAAGCATATACATTAAGGTCTAATGAATAGCAAAAATCTTCTATATATTACTATATCATTAATTAATAACTACAGTATAACCAGTATAACCAATTGATGTTTTTTTTTTTTTTTTTTTTTTTCGTCTGAGTAAAATTTATTGATCGAAGTGAAATATAAGGGTGGAATACATTAGCTCAAAAGAGGGAAGCCAGGTGAAACACAACCTAAAACCGGAAGCTTGACCGAGGAAAGAGTTGAAATCTCCGGAAACACAATGAGAAACCTGATATCTTACACTAAAAACAGAAGCAAAACGACTAGCGATAACCCAAACTTGCAAAAGAACCAAACTTAACCTCAAGAAAACCAATGGACGTCAAAAATGCAGATGCCCTCGGCCAACCAGCGTAATAAACTTCCTCCTGAAACAAAAAGAAAGGAGCTCTCAGTAACACAACACGAACCCATGCTTCATAATCTGGCAAGATAGG